>VZUI01057323.1:0-100089 GCA_013401135.1 Cettia cetti | reverse complement strand
ACGGAGCGGCCCCGCCGCCCGGCCCGGCCCGGCCCGGCCCCGCGCACCCCGCCCGCCGCTCAGGAGCGCTGGGTCACCTGCGGAGCCCCGTGTGCCTTCTGTGCGGGTTACGCCTGGGCCACCTGTGACCGCGTCTTGCGCGTGGGAACAAAGAGCGGCGTCCCGCGGCCGGGTTCCTGCCAGGGAAGGAGGGGCGGGGGCATGGAAATAAACCCGTGGGAGGAACAAAAGGCTCCTGTCCCACCCGGCCCGTCGGGGAGATGCCGGAGGGGGTCTCGTCGCTTCGTGTCCGACGCTCCATGTCCTGGGTTAGAGCTACCGAGGGGCGGCAGCGACACTCCCCTAGCCCTTCTCTGCGATACAAATGAGGCCTCGATCGTGCTGGTCGCGGCCGCGTGGCTTCGAGGACTGCTTTACAATTCCCTGAGAAAGGCAAAAGGGAATAAACGTGGGCGTAGGGGAACACGCATAGTTTTTCCAGGTGAAGTGGTGCAGGGGAAGAGCCTGGCTGCACAGAGAGCTGCAGGGCCACCTCCCCCCGCCAGCCTGGCCAGAGCCGGCCCTGGAGCGAGGCTCGCATCACCGGATCCCTCTGGAAGGATGCTGGGAGACCAAGTCGGGCGTACTGGCATTTTAATGTTGCGGCTATAAGATTGTAGTGAAAGAGAATGACCGCATGGTAAAGGGCAAGCATCAGGGGCTGTTAGGCACAGAGGGGTAGCAGAGGAGCTGGCGGCAGTTCTGTCCCTATCCTGATGCAACTCCTTTTTCCGAGGTAGGTTTCTAGTTCATTTGATCCAGCTCGTTTCCCGGGTCTGGTTTGAAGGTGTAGAAGAGGACGACGCCTGCGTGAGGGAAAGGGAGAGGGAAGTACAGAGAGTGGGATCGGGTGGGAACCTGTGAACTCACTTTAACCCCATGGATAAAAACCCTAACGGAGAACCACATCCTCAAACATACAATGTGATGAGGTCATTGCAAACACAAGGGTATCCTTTGAGAAACTGAAGGCTTATCCACTGGGAGCTGGGCTGAAATGTATCATTTCACAGAGGCCAAGTAATAAATCTTTGGGAAATAGAACATTTCTTCAGAGGGAATATCTGACATTTCAGTAGCTGGCTTTACTGCATAACAGTGAGGGAAAATGCTGAGGGTTTTTGGTTTGGTTTTTTAAAAATCCAAGTTCTAAACCAAATTCAATCCTGCCATGGAGCTAGTCAAACATTTTACTGTAATAAAGTTCAAAATTTTCATTGTGATTGTGCCAGAATATGTTCAAGAAATGAAATATTATACATACTCCATCTGGGCTTTGTGGCATTGAAATATGATAATGAAATACAAAAGCACACAGAGCAAAATGCAAAGGCACAGCCGAAACAATCACGTTTTACATTATTGAGAGGAAATAACTATGATATTGCCAAACAAGGAAAGTAAAAATATGTCCTGCTGGCTTTTTTTTTAAAGAGAAATTTGCAGTCAAGGAGATCTCTCAGAATTGTTTCAAAGAAGTAATGAGCAGTTTTCTGAGGATAGCTCAGGCTGCTGCATCAGGATGAGAGTTTCAGAAGTAGTAAACGTTTCTTTTCGATGTTCGTCATTCAAACAGTTGTGTCATCTGATGCCACAAGGGACTCTGGGGTTATTTCTGGCACGTATAAATATGCTTTTGAAAATATTACCCTTAGCCAAGATTTGAATTCATAAACAAGAGCCAGAGGCCTTCTGCAGCAACGGCATTGTTTGAGACTGCCTAGATCACCCACCCACCCACCTTTTATTAATTCAGAAGCCTGGGTCAAGCCTTTGTCCTCCCTGCTGAGCGTTTCAATGGCAAGACAACTGCCACAGGATGTGCTTTCAGCTCCGTCCCTCTCCCTGCTCTCTTTGATGCTGTTTGGTCAGAGCAGATCATCACAGCATTAATACTGGTCTGTGTGACCACATTTGATAAGTAACCTCAGGCTTTCAGGCACATTTTTTTCCCAGCTCCCCCAGCAACAGGCAGATGGATGGGTGCAGGCAGATCTCTCCTGGCTCCTTGCAGGCAGGCGTGGGGTGTGCCAGAGTTCACAAGGGGGATCAGCATCTCTCTGCAGCAGGAGGCACTTGTGAGAAGAGGTACAAAAGGCAGCAGCTGTTCTGCGGGAGGCTTTCACCTGCGCCATGCTGCTGTATTACACGGGCCCAAGCAGGCTTTAGTTTCCTTCCCTGCAGCTTTGGGGAGTGCGCAATCAAACCCTCGCTGAAGCATCTCTAGCAGGCACCAGTGCCCTGGGGCTGACACTGACATGCAGCATTGCTCTGCAGGACCAAGGAAATCAAGTGGCTCAGAGTCACCAGCTCCCTGTGCCCCAGGAGCTTCGGCTGAGGCAATGAATCAGGCAGGAGAGAGGGAAGGATGGAAGACAAACTCCAGGCTGGACCTGGGGGAAGAAGCATTGCAAACCAGAGTGGAAAGGGAAGCAGGAAGGGGGCTGCACCTGCCCCTGGAACCTGCACAATCCAGCCAGAGCCTGGTGTTTGAATGAAAGAGAAAAAGGGAAGGAAAAATTTGTGAACTCTCCTTAAGGAATGTCCTGTGCTTGATAAGAGTCCATGGACAGAGACTGTGACTCACAGAGAGTGGGACACAGAGAGATGGGGGCTCAGAGGCCCCAGGCAGCAGTGGGGAAGGGAGAGATTGGTCCAGAGTCCTTCCCAAGCAGTGCTCATGAATATCTGGTGGAGGAGCATCTGTAAAGGAGAAGGGTCTAGCAGCCTCCCACGCTGCGGGGGAGAAAGCCTTTTGTGTAGATCAAAGGCACAGCAGAGCTCTGTTTTTCTTAGTCCTGGGCTGGAGAAACACCAGCCTGCTTTCTGCATCTCCAAATAGGACAGTTTGTTAAACACGATGCCTCTGAAATGTGCTAAGGCAGCTACATCAGTAGGATTTGTTATATGCAGTGCAGAACACATTAAAATACATTCTGAGAGGATGCAAGGCAGGCTAGAGCATGGAGACTCGGTTCTGTTAGACTGTGTGTGGAGCAAGCCCCCGCAATGCTGATGGGGAGGATTTGGTTTTTCCTCAGGCAATGCTGAGTCTTGATTTTTCTCTCAGGTCAGCTGGAACCCTGGAGAGGGAAGGCAAAGCCAGTGGGTGGCACTGCCCCCTGCTCTTCCCTGGGGGCCTGGCCCCTTCTGTCATCTTCTCTGGGAGAGCCAAGTCTGGGATACCCGTGAGGAGTATGAGTGGGTGTGTCATGTTTGTGAGGCAATGCATGGAGAGGCAAGAGAGAGAGCAGGCTGCTGTGAGGGGCCAGAGCAGGCAGTGGGCTGTGCAGCTTCCTCAGATACCCCCTCCTGGGCCCCAGCAAGTGATGGTGGTCCCTGTCCAAGGAGCTGGAGGCAGGAGCCATCTTCGAGCAAGCCCTTTGCCTACACAGCACCTGATGGGCGCAGACCTACTTTATTTAGTTGTGTTTCAAGGTGTTGGGTGGAAAGGACTTGGAGAGGACAGCGTGTCCCTCTGAGCCTGGGGAAGGGAGGCAGCAGGCTGGCATAGACCAGGCAGCTGCCTGCAACTTTGAAACAGCTGAAACAAGCAATACCCTGTAGATGTCTCTGGTGTTTTAGTGGCATCTCTCGCAGCTCTGGTCACCTGTTCCCTGGTGTCCACCCCACACCCCTGGTGTGACCCCAGCTCTGCAGGTCCTGCAAGACAGCATATCCCATTTGGGCTAAGATCACTTCTCCTGAGGTTGGGCTGGACCATGAAGATGATGATGGGACACTTTCTTTACCAGGAACAAGACACAAGCTGCTTTAAGAGCAAGGCAGCCTTTTTGTCTTGGAAGGGTAGCACAGAGATCTGTGTCCCCAGGCTGCTCTTTGAGGGTGCTGCATAGTGAGATGGACAGGCTTTCAAGGAAAAAAAAGCCGTTGTGAAAATTGCATTTTCTGATCTGTGAAAAGTGGCAAGGCCTAGAAAGAGGAAAAAGTAGGTTCTATATTGGCACAAACTTTTTGCTCTTATTTCAAGGAAATCTCAAGAACTTGTTTCTGGTCAAGGAATTTTGAGTCGGGGCCTACAAAGGGTTGCATTTGAATATCTATCTTTTAAATAATTTTGTGTATACACAATTAAGCAGAAAAATTGTCATTGGAATATGAACTTTAAAAACAATATCTGCAAATTTTATCTGAAGCAGAATAGTACCTACTCAATGTCATTGATGAAATAGTATTTTTAGGAGGAAAAAAACCACCAAAACCCCGAAACAAACTAAACCACAAAAAATTAAAGTGAAAAAGCTACTCCCAGAGTGTCATCTGAAGGAGCCAGAGGGAGCCTTGTGTATACCCAGTGTCACTGAAAGGGGCTCCAGAGCTTGCACATGACTCCTGCAGAAGCTTTGCTATCTCAGCAGGTTGGGCACAGACTCCATCCCTTGTGAAAGAAGGTCACATTGGAACAGAGCAATTTTTCCCCCCACTTTTTCATGCCCCTCAGTGGCCTTCCACACCCCTTTGGCTTGCCACCCTTATTTTTCAGAATTCTGCAATGCTTTTTTGCTGTTACCCTATAGCTGCTTTTACCCCCAGCTGCTCAGCTCAGCAACTGGGCTCCTCTGAGCATCCATGAGAGTCCTCTTTTCAGTCCTTTTATGCTGTGCATCTGAGATTGTCTTGTTGTCCCTACAGTATGTTGAGATAGTTGCTGACTTCAGTTTTCACCCTTTAGGCTGTCATTTTCTCACACTCGAAAATAGTTCCTGCAGTTTCCTTTGAAAGATGCTACAGAAAATGTGCTGAGTGGTAGGTTTATAAGCTATAAGATCAGGGAGGATGGTTAGACTATGTAGTCCAAGCTCTTCTACCCAGCACAGCTTCTTGAGTTTCATAGCCACAGCATACTTTCCTGAAAGGCACTCAGGACTAGCTTTTTACCCTAAAGCTGCTTTTCAGAAGTTACCTTCCTGAATGCTGAAGGACTACAGTCGACACATTGTTTGACCCTGTGTCTCAACCCACAGGTCACCTTGCTTTCCCCTACACAGCCTATCAGGAGGCATGTGGCTGGCAGGGGCAAAAGTCATCCTGTTGTGCACGTCCTACAGGCAGCATCTTGAAGCCAACAGCAAGCCAACAGGGTGGGCACAGCCTCCCTCTGGGCACAGAAACCTGCTATGACAGGCAACTGAGTGCCTTCCCCCTTCCAGAAACACGTTGTGATGTTTGATCAGCCTTATGGGAAAAACATACCTAGTTTTGCACTGGAGTTTGCTTGGCTTCCATCTCTGGTGGCTAGAGGTTTCTGTACCCTGTACTGATGGCTTAAAGGACATGGAACATCTGGAAGCAAAGGGTGGCATGCTCTCCTCAGCAGTGCTGGGCTTGTGGTGGTGAAGCAAATATGTGGAACAGTTGTGTTGGACAATGTATAATTTGAGGCTGTTGCACCTCAAAGTTTCTCCATGTGTTTTCTTCCTCATGAATATCTTTTTTTCTTTTTTTCTTTTTTTAAAGCAAGCATCTTCCTTAACCTCAGGAGTAGCAACTTTATGGCTTCTGTATGTAAAGGTCTTACATTCAGTTTTCATAGGGAGCTGCTTTGGGAGCATGTGTATTTTACATCTCTTATTAATAGATGTGGTCACAGGGTCATCTCCTGGATTAACATTCTGCATTTGTCTCAAGCCTCCCACCCTGGGTAATTTATCTCCCAAGCCCTCCTTGGTGCTCAGAAAATGCAAAGCAGCCTGATTTACTGCAAGAAAATTGCACAAGCCATGTGTGGATATGAGAGAAATGTGAATTTTGAATGGAGAGAGTTGATTTTTGGGAGTTGACTGTTGAAGTGTGGCAATGTTAAGAGTCAGGAGATATCATCCCAACAGGCTTTGTTGCCTGCTGGCAAACCCAGGTGCTGTGCCAGTGACAGCAGTGCAGTGATTATACCTGGGATTAGATTTCCACACGACTGCCACTTTTAAATGGTCCATGATTGTACCTTGTGCTGGGGTTCTGCTCCCTTGTGCTGGTGAGCAGTGCAGCAGGTGGGCAGTGGGCTGTGCTGTGGGGGCTGCAGCTCCTGCCCACTGCCATTTCCCTCGTGTCCAGAGCCCTGCAGCCACCCCTGCTGCTGGTCTGCCTCCTCACCCACTGGCTCCTCACCCACAGCTGGAAACCACAATGGCTTCATTGCCAGGATTGTGGCTGCTGCAAGGCAGGAAAGGGCATCTGCAGTCCTCTCTCCCCAGCAGGGAATGGCAGCAAGGAGGGATGTGAGCTGCACTCAGGGGAGGCCACTGCAGCCCCTCTGACATCTTTGGCACCTGCTGCGGCATTTCCTTGGGGAAAGCAAAGCTGATGGAGAGGCACCCACAGGAGAAGAGGTGCCTCTGCTTTGTTTTGCAGGTAGAGACACAGGGAAGCTGCCTGTCCTCTGATACCTGAGAGGAGCCTGTCTTGCACCCTAATGAGTGGCTCTCCAGCCAAAATCAGGAGGGATGGAGCAGTGAAATGGCAAGAGGGTTGTGGAGACCAGTGTTGCAAAAGCATCAGAGCTAATGGGGCAAAGTGGGATTTCTCCTAAACCTAGGCACCTCACTGGGGTCTGGTAATGCTCTTGCCCCCGTCTGGAAGGCTGTGAATGTTTCTGAAGGGCTGCAACAATAGAAGCTATGGAAGGAACATGTAGAAACAAGGACAGAGCTCCCTCCCAGCGTTGTTGTCTTTGATTTGAGCTGGAAAATTAGTGACTAAGCCTTGTTTGGAGCCTTTTCTTCCAAGGTCAGCTGTGCTGTCGGTTGCAGCCATGCATTCTCTCACTGCAAAGAGAATGCTGCCACGGCAATGAAACCAGGAGAAAGGAGCTTCTCTCCCTTCCTTTGCACCCCCAGCCATTTGCTACTGAGTGTTTCTATCAGGGAGGGAAAGCTCAGGTGCCAGCTCAGCGGTGGTGTTTTCAAACCTCAGAGGTAGGGGAGAGGTGGCCAGGCTGCCAGCAGTCACATACCCAAGCTGCACCCCAGGCCAGCCCCAGTGTTCCCCACATCAGTGCCCTGCACACTCAGCACCCTGTGCCCTTCATCCTGGATACTCCCAGTCCCTTTTCCACATTAAAATAAGCTGATTTAGCTAATGATAACAAAATGCTGTGAGAAGGATGGGTAGGTAATCGACACCAGATGTTGGGGTAGGCGCTGCAGCAGTTTTTCACAAATATGAGGCTGCATGAGCTTTTTCCTTCTGAATTTGCTTCTGGATGTTTGCTGCCTATCTTTTCTGTGTGCTGAGATTTGCTAAATGTGCCTTAATCTCTGACAGAAAGTGAGATGCTTCTCTTTTGTGCTGATTTCCTCTGCCAAAGTTCCAGGTCAGAAGGGTGGGAGAAAGAAAGGAAAAAGGAGATGTCTTCTTCCTTCTGAAAAAGGCATTGCCTGGCTCTTTTTGTAAAGCAGGGAAGCAAGGTGCTTCTGGGGCCCCTCATGAGCCAGGTCTGGGGACTGGCATGACCCTGGTAGGTACACATAGTACAGATGGAATGTGTGTTCCCACATCCCAGCAACAGCTAAGCAGCAATTTACTTCTTAAGATGCAAGGTAAAAACTCCAGAGCTTGTTGGTACAAGGCTAAGAACAAAAGATTGTAAGAAGACTGAACCAAGTGCCACTGCAAGCAGAGGCATCTTAAGAAGGCATCTCTCATTTCCCAGGGTACTTTCCCAAAATGCGTGCAGGACACAAGCCCAGGTCCTGATGACCAGCTCTGCAATGAGTGACCCCATTACAGCCTCTCTGTGAGTCTGCATGGCCCTTTTCTGGAACAGCTCCCAGATCTACTAGTTTTCTTTTCACTTTTTTGTTAAAGAGTAACTGTGTCCCCAGGTTCCAGACCAAGTGCACGCCTCATCTTTGAATCCCAGGGTGCTGGTGACTGAGGAGGAGGCTCTGTGCCTCCCACTGGGGTTGACCTGGATGGAGGGAAACACCCGTGTGCTCTAACCACAGCTCACCAGTCAGAGAAGCTGTGATGCCCAGGGTGTGCTCCCAAGGAGGGAGGAGGCAAAGCCCTCGGCAGAGCCTCACAACAGGATTTCCCCCTGCGACCTTAAATGACTGCGCGCAGTGTTTATAGCGCTGCCCGCTGCTCTCTGCATGCACGACGAGGCCTTTGTAATTAATTTATATGAGATGCACAGCCAACCGTACTTGCACAGCATACTACAGATTAAATTTAACATCAAAGAGCAGCTGTGAATGTTTCTTGGCATATATAGGCCACCTAGTTTAATATTTCAGCTGTTTCTGTAGTTAACTGCTTCAGCCCCTGGACAAAGCCAGGCAGCTGCCAACAGCTGGAAGCCTCCAGCAGAATGGGCAGAGTGTCTTCCAGAGACCTCTTTGCCTGCATGGCACTATCAGAGCTACAGCCATGCAAGACAATACCCTGCATGACCACAAAGGTGAATATTAGAAGCAGGAGCAGTCTCTGCCAGAGGTGGGTGTCCCCTCCTCATCCATCACTGCTGCTGTGCACTTCCCTGGCCTGTAGCCATTTGCTCTGGGCTGTGTAGCTCCTCTCTCCCAGGTTCTTGCTGACACCAAACTCATGGAATGAGAGAACCTGTCACTCTCCCTCTCAGAAGAAACCAGGATGTATTCATACACTAGTGACAGATTTCCTCCTGATGGTAGTGGTTTATTTGACAAAAACATACAAAAAATTCATAAACGGTGAATTAAACCCAAGGCTTCTTCAGTAACTTCACTGAAGAAGGGAAGCATCCTGTGGGAAAGGGAGAACCTTTGCTTGTTGGAAGCCAAATCTACATAAAAAAGCAAATTACTCCAGTGTCCTTTGGTGTCTGCAGTGCTCTGGAGCACCTCCCTGCAAGCAAAATGGTGCTTGTTAGGGGTAGGCTGCAACAGGCTGTCCTGCACCTGACTGTAGTATCATCAGGAAAGATTCTTTTAGGGAAAACACAATGAGTTCCTAGGAAATAGCCTGTCCCTGCACCCTGCTGTACCCTACTGAGTCAATGTGAGCTGGGCATGGAGGAGCCACAGGCACCCACACAATGCTTCCCACAAGGAGTCTGATGCGGGAGGAACCAAAAGATGGGAAAAGCACATCATAAGGAAAGTGGGAGTTTGCAGGAGCTGCTCAGGTTCAGCAGGATCCAGGGCCTGTCTTGTGCAGCAGCACCCTGAGAGTCTGCTGTGTGTGGGGCACATGATGGGGACACAGCACAATGGCATTCAACCTGTCCCTTGTGGAGAAGAGCTGTGACCTGCTGCCCACAGCCAGGTGTCAGGATTTGCAGGGTCCCACACCCCTGCTTGGCATCAGGCAAGGGTCAGGCAGTGCTGGCTGAGGCTTGCCAGTTCCCTCTTTCCCTGCTGACTGGGAGTGTTCAACACTACAGCAGAGAATATTGTACCTTAGCACATGGTGGTCACCAAAATAAGGGTGAGTAAGTGGTATCAGCTCAGTCACGATAAACAAGGGAAAGCATAAAAGAGACAAAGCATCTATGTAGATTTGCCATGGTGACAGAGCAGGAAGAAAATTAAATTTGTCAACCCCTGGTTGATGGGGCTGGCTTTGGATGAGAGACAGGATCTGATCACACCAAAGGGACAGAGCACTTGGTTCTTCTTCAGTCACTTCTGCCTCTTTCACTGGTAGTCTGGAGAGCCACTTGTGTTTTTCTGTCATGAGACTGCTGGGCTGCCCTTTGCCCTGGCTGTGGGGCAGCCTGCCTGACCTGTTGTGCACTGCTGTGTGTAGCTGAGAGCACTTGGTAGCTCGTGGTGGGACCCTGAGGACACCTTTCCCTTGGAGAGCAGGGCCTTGGTGACCATCTAGGGGGATGGAAATGTTCTGCTGCCTGCTAGTTACATAAATATAATGCCTGGCATCTTTGCATATATACTTTTAATGCCATGAGTGCCTTTGCCAACTCCCACATTTTCCAGTGTGCTGAGTTCTGCTCTCAGTATATTTTGCCAATTTACTATCCGTGTTTTCAGTCCCATTAGGGTAAATAGAAAGCTTCCTGCATCTGGCCTCTTCATGTCTCTGGGCACTCTGACAGCTCCCCTCATGCCAAAAGTGAGGCCAGTTCCTAATGCAGATGTTCCTGGAGCCTGTTCTCCTCTCAGGGAGCAAGGATAAAGAGCAGAATTTTGAAGAAGCTTGGCTGAGGTGAAATGCACTCCTTAAAACTGGGAATCAAAGTCATGGGTAGGTTTGGGGAGAAGAAACTAAGAAGGAAGGAACAAGAATTAATCTAGATTCTTCATCAATAAGTGACACAGACTTTGTCCCATCCCTGCTTGTCCCTGCGTCAGGGATGTGCAGGTACCTTCGAAGCAGCAGGTGTTAACAGTAAGTGAAACTGTCCATCATAGCTCTGGTCCAAAACTGCAGTTTTCCTCTGTGCCAAGAGCCAGTCCCAAGCCTATGAAACACTTCCATGCTAACTAGGGATGCAGTAGGATGCTGTCTCTAGTGAGTGCTTCTGCCTTATAAGATTTAACCTGAAGTGATATAGGAATTAAGCAAGCAGCACAAATGGTGACAAGTTCATCTTGCTTCCTAATACTCAAAATTAAGCTTTAAATACAAATCAATAGTAACAACAGTAGGCAGGCTTGAAATAAGGCTTAGATGTGACCATCATTCTCCTCCTGAAATTTCTATCCATAGCCAGAAAGGGTCAGTTTTATCACTGGAGGTACTTCACCACAAGAGGCCAAGCCTCTGACGATGTCTGTTGTTCAGGATGAGGTCCAGCACTCACTCCTAACCTTGACCTAGAGCAGACTTGGCCTGAGTTTTAAACATCATATTTTTATTCCCCACACAAAGAGCCAGAGAAGTTAAATCCTGTATCAGCTGGCAGCAGGCCAGCAGCAAACAGCTTTTCTTTTCAGATCTGGGTCAGCCCCTAGGCCAGGCAGAGGTTGGACACAGTCATGGGGTGGTCAGATCTGCAGGGGTCCAGGCAGGGCAAGGCCCCAGCTTCACACACTGCTCCAGTGTATCTGTGTCATCAGAGGTGCCTCCAACTCTTCTCCAGGGTTCACCTTGAGAATGAGATGCAAACTGACCTCAGCCCACGCTTCCTAATAAAATTAAAATGATATTTTTCTAAAGTGTAAAATATTGTTTTCCTGGGTACTGGGAGGTGAATAGGACCAGGTAGCCAAGGAGATAAATGGCATGAATTTTAAAAAGCCCCAGCACTATCAGAGAGGTGAGAGCCGACTTTATAGGAAATACTGGGAGCTATTTTGAGTGCAGTTAGCAATTTATACCTTTACCTTTGTGGAAGGGCTATATGGGGAAAAAAAGATGTTCATAATTTCAATTCAACTTTGCTTATGTGTGAGTTCCAGCTTCTGTTTGGTCATGAATCTACCAAGATGCACACTCCCAAGCAACGTTCTAAGTAAATAGAAGCCAATTAATGCTTAGTAGGCTTTCTAGGGTCACATCTGACAAATATCAGTCATTTTGTTAAGAAAAGACTTTCTGGGGGAATAAAAATGTCCACAATATTCACGCTGTTCCTGAAGCCCAAAGTTATTTGCTCTGGTAACTTCAGCACAGACTAGTGGAAGCACATTAGCTTGATGTCGAGGAACCTAAACCCCCATGCAATGTTTTCCCTTATCTTTTTAATCCTTGTACTGTCTATGGTAATCTTCTGAGAGCTTCTTTACCTACTTTATGCATTCATGCAGAGTTCTTTTTGATTATACATATCATAATTTCCTCAATGTGCTTTATTACAGCAAAGAAGCCTTGTGCTTCCTTATTCAGCAGAAACAGCTCTTGCAAACAGCCCAAACACCTTCACTTGGCAAAACTCCACATCTGCGTAGCTCTCACTTATCAACAGAGATTTCCTTTGCCCTTTTAGGGTAACAGCATGTCAACAGACATTCAGCCAGGCCTGCACTGTGATGGCAGCAGCTCTGCAATGAGCAGTGCCCAGGGCTGTGGGCACATGTCCTCTCCCAGCATAATTGATGCTGTGTGGTCTGACCCACAGCACCATGCCTCCATCACTGCCCCTCCCCACAGAAAGGCTTTTACAGGGTATGCAGGGCAGTAAGGTAGTCTTAAACAAAAATACCCACAGCAAAAGCCCCTGTCTGGAGATCTCAGCCCAAGACATCCCCAGATCTAAACAGGACAGGCTTTGGGATAATTGTACCAACTCTTCATCCACTTGAGTGAGCAGAGTTTTGGAGACAGGAGCCTGGCAACAGCACTAACATTGAGGCTGCTGCTCAGGTCAACTCCTGAGAGACATTCCTGCTCTCACTGAAGGATGATTTAAGGAGTGTACAAGTGCATACAGAGGGCACAGAAGGACATGTACCTCTCCCAGAGCTCTACATTCAGTTTTGCAGTTTTGTTTTCCCCTCGTCTTTTGATGAGTTTTAATAATACCTGTACATGTGTCTTTAGGTGGACTTGTACCAGTGAAACGACCCCTGTGGTTACAAAAGATCTTTGCTTAATTGGCCAAAAAGCCTCTAGGCTCTCAAGAGAGCCTTTGTATGTGTTTTAACAAACAGCAGTCACCATGGCATTTTAAGCTATCTATGGAAATGTGTATCTTAAGGTAAAAAAAAATGAGTGTTTGAACTGGCTTTGTGAGCATTTGTGAGCATTAGCTAAGTCTCACATTCTTCTGCACAATGTGCCCAGCATAAAGGGTGGGCTCCTATTTTGCAGACGTGAGCTCATTAGGGCTGATCTAAGCCTCCTGGTGCAAGTGACTACCAGGTTCCCCAAGGGGACAGCCAGGAGAGTGACAATGAATTAGCTAAAGCCTACCTACTTTAATCCTATAAAAGGAATCTGGGAGGAGTTTAATGAGATCTAAACTCACACTTGTTGTTTTTCCGTGGTGTTGTTTTGGTGGTGTGGTATCCCAGCATGACAGACCCCCACTGCTGCCACCCAGTAGGACAGGCTGTAGGGCTGTCCCCTGGGACAAGCTACCAAAGAGCCTTTTGCTCAAACTAACCTGAGGACAAAGTGCCACTGTATGGACTGGATGGCTCCAGCACACCAGGAGCTGGGCTCATCTTGGAGTTAAACTAAGCAAGGAGGTGGGCAGAGCACATCTCTGGAGCTAGAGAAGAAAGGAGGGGAACAGGGACATGGCAGGGGAGTGAGAAGGGACTTTCTTCTCAGGGTGGGGAACAGCTGGATTTTTTTCTGCTGCACCTGAAACTGTCTCCTGGAGAAACCAGGGCTTGTGGCAAAACCCAGGTGGTGTATCTGGGGTTGGATATAGTCCATGGTGTTTGTCTTGGGGGAAAAGAAGACTGTTTTTTCTGAGGAAACAGAGAGTGGGAGACAGGAAGAAAAATATAAAACAGCTTGAATTCCAACGGGTCCTTGACTTTTAGAAATAACGTAGGTTGCATCAGGTTTTTTCACATAATAAAAGAGAGAAAACCAATTTCATTCCACTTGCAGCGAGGCATAAGATTATATGGGACTAAATATGTGTGTGGGCAGTTTATTAGCAAATGGAACTGAGCAGAGAAGGTAAACAAACAAGGGAGACTTTGTCATTATATCACTGGTCACAGGCTCCCCAAGGAAAGCAGGCAAGTCTCTAATTGGACTTATGCTGAAATCAGCAGCTGGCGAAGATCCCTGCTCCAGTGTAGGAGAATTGTGAAATTTGGCTTTGTTGAAAAAACGTGCCATTTCGCCTAGTGGAATGCCAAGGTCTACGTGGTTTGCAAGTATTTGTTGAGAATTGTCACCTTGTGGCCAGTGGGACTGCTGCCACAGCAGGGTGGGTCTTTGGGTACAGAGGGTTAAGAGAACTGAGCTGGGCAGAATCCTACCCCCACGAAGTTAAAACAATGATGGCTTAATTTCCAGGCAGTTCAGTAGCTGGCAAAAGAGTGGAAAGGAAACATTTATTTTTGCAGGGCTGGTGCTTCAGCCGCTTGGGCTACACCATCACCCAGGCGATCCCACCACTGTGGGGAAGCGAGAAGGACTGAGGAAGGCAGCCTTAATTTTACAGAGTTTATGCTGCCAGGGAGGTTTACTTTTGGGATGTTTTCAGTCATTTAGCCATTGGTTAAAGTGCTCTGACTGGGAGAATAACTTCCCCTGACATTTCCCCCTCCACTCTTCTGCAGACCAGGTCTGTGGTGACAGGGACACCCATGTGGCTCATGAGCCCCTTCTGAGCATCAATGCCTTGCTCCAGCAAAGTAGACTCGCTTTCTTTGTCTTAAAAAGTGTATTCATACATCCCAATGTGATTTTGATTTTTTCTATCAAAATGTAATGGTTGACAAAACTATGCACATATGACACTTTTATGAGCCCTTTTCCTCCAGCAGACCCATCCCACCATTTCCTTCTTATATTTAGAAATCTGATTATTCCTTCTTAAAGATACTACTTTGTACTTATCTTTTTTAAAGTGTCTCCTGTTATTTTCAAACTATTTCTTAAACTAATCAAGACCATTTTGACTTCTAATCTTATCAAATATGCCTGCAGTCCCTCCCAGATTAATGCCTCCTGCAAATTTAATAAGCTTGTTCTCATCCCATCATCTGAGCCATTAATGAAAACATTGAATAACATCTGCTACAGGAATGATCACTGCAAAATCTCAGCTGATGAATCATTCCAGCTTGACAATTAAATGTGAACAGTTTTAAGCTACCCTTATACTCAGTCTATAGAAGCTGCCTTTGGGCCATGCTGCCCTAAATTGTCTATGAGTGTGTCATATAAGCCTAAAGTCATAAACCTTACTGAAGACACATGACATTGACTGCTCCTGCCTCATCCACAAACCCTATTAACCTGTCAGGAAAGAAATTGGATTGTGTTGACACAGCCTATTCTTGACATATTCCTATTAACTTAAAAGTTTCTCAGCCTTATTATCTAGGTGCTTCAAAAAATTTCTTCAATTATTTGTTTTAGGATTTTTTTCCAGAAATAGTTCAGCTCACGGCTTTATAATTTTCTGACTTCAGTCACTCCCTCCCTTTATTCAAATGAAACTCTTTTTCTCTCCCTGGGAGCAGGCTTTGCAAAAGCTCTCCAAGGTGGCCATTATCTTCAGAGAGTAGCCTTAGGTCAATGTTTGCCTTGGGCTTTTGAAAAATCTCTTCTCCATCTGCACAAAAGACTCTGAAAACCGGGGGAGATGTTGTTCCTGCACTGCCTTTCTTTAATGCTACTCATTTTTGGGATACAGGAGGACTTTACCCCTTCTCTCTGAGCACCAGTTAAAGCCTATGGCTCTAGCAGGAAAAGAGACGCTCTGATAGCGAGCCCACTCATTCACCCGCCGCTGTGTTCGGAACGTGCGAGCACATCGGCAGGCTCACCAGCTGTGCTCAGGTTCTGCAAAAGCCCATTAGGCTGATTTTAGAAATACTTTCTTATCACCTAGCTTCTTTTAAAGAGAACGCCGATGCTGAGAATTAGTAATGGGTGATGCCATTTGCATCTTTCAAGAGGACAATGAGAGAAGAATTAACAGCACAGCGATACTGCCGGGTATTATGATGCTAATTTTTCAAATAAAGGGTCGGAGGGCTTCAGGCAGTTATGAAAGAAAATCTCTCTGTTCTCCCTCGACCTCTCAGTCCCCACTGCATTTTAATAGGCAGTGGGAGCAGAGTACATGTCGGTGCTGGGAACACTGGGAAGAAGCAACAGGCAGACCCGCACAGTGGAGAGGTGAGCCTGCTATGTGTCCATCCAAAACCTTTTCATGACAGATGTACCTTGAGGAAAACCAGTTTGCATGAGGAGCTTCAGTCGGTGCAGTCAGTGGCATATGTGAACAATTGCCCAGACGCTCGGCCGTAATGAACGCGTTATCAGTCAGCACTGCTAAGGCACAGCAGCTGAGCAGCTCTGGGGTTAGACGCTGAAAAGCCCCTGGCATATGGGAAGGCCAGCCTCTCCCTTTAACCCCTCCCTAGCCTGACAGATTGGGACATGAAAGGAGTCGCTGCTGCAGACTGAACTGCCGGAGCAGGCGGTGGCTGCAGGCAGCCGTGGGAAGGGATAATCCCTCAGGAGACTTTGTTCCTTGCTGCTGGTGACACTTCGGGTGTTATGATGGGATGAAAGTACCACCTCACTGCCGAGCATTCCTGCTGCTGTGCCCACAGGGACGGGCCCTTCTCCCCCTCTTCTTCACGTGTGCTTCTTCAGCTTGGCATAAATTATTCGCAAATGGATAAGAGAGGGAATTATAGTGTCTGAAACTACTTTGTAGCAGAGTTCTACCTGCTTCTCCAAATTCCTGGGGGCAGCAAGGAGAGCAGCAGGCAGGGCTTGTTGCGAATGGTGGGCATTTCTTTTCCATGGCAGAGTTTGATGGCCGCTCTTCACTGGGTAGCAAGGGTGTGTCTCCCTGAAGGCTGGTATAGGTGAAACTGGTCATTTGGGAGGGCTGGATACAGAGGGATAAAGGGTTGTGCAGGCAGTGAAGTGGGAAAGGAAGACTGAGTTTGGAGAGGCAGGATGGGTTCAGGGGAAGGTCTGACAAGGTACAAGTCTGGGCAAAGCTGGGGGGTCAATATGGAACTGAGAAGCAGGAGCTGGAGGAGAAACCCACTAAGAAGAGGTCAGCAAGATGTGGGGAGGGGGGAAGGATGGGGGAACAAACATTGTGTTGTTTGGAATTAAGCTTTTGGGACACCTTTATGTTATCCCATCTAGCTTCCAGTGATGCCCATGAAAGTCTTTTCCTGTGGCATTGCAGCCCCATGAGTGTCTGCTGGAGGGGGTCACCTTCTAACACTGCTGGCAATTACTGCTGGTGAAAAATGGATTTTCTGCACTCGACTAAAGCCTTATTAAGTTGATATGAATCCGATCCAATAAATTATTCCAAATTAAGTTGGGCAACAGCCTCTGAATGAAAAGTCCAGTTAATGAGGGATCATTTTATCCAGAGGGTGAGGGGTGGGAGGAGGAGGGGGCTGTGCCATGCACAACGGTCTCTCAGTGTCATATTCTGCACAGAGGGGATTTTTATTTATTTGTCTCCTTTTCATTCTGGGATGACACAAAGGAGGAGAAAATAACTCCTTTTCTACTCCAAACTGGAAATCAATGTTGCAGCTGTGCAAGCAGCACCCACTCTGATTTGCCTGAGAGAAAAGTCCCAGTTAAATGAGGGGAGGCTCCCAGCAGCCAACAAATTATATTACAGGGAAAGAAAGATTCAAGCCTCCCTTGTTTGATGCCAGTTCATTTATTAAGCAGCATTAACCCTTCTGTCTGCTGCATTGTTGGTTGGCTTGAAGATATGCCGAGGCAGGCTCCCTGCATGTAGTGACCCCACCCCCAGGAGAGCTTCCCCTCGTGGGCTGGAGGGTCACCCATAACCTCTGAATAACCCCAGCATCTGCCACTCTGCCTCATTAGGGTCTAAGAGTTAACGCTGGTAATTAGCTTTCCAAGGGGAGGACTGGGACCAGCTGAGAGGGAAAGAAGATTCATTACTAGCAGTGGGGAGGGAAGGGCTTTCTTTCCGTTGCTAACCATGCTGGCTTCCCATAGGATCGGCTTTTAAATTCTTCTTTTTGATTTTCTTTTTCTAAGCAGTAAGCTGAGCTATGGAAATAATTTGTCTCCTGACGCTTTCAGCTCTGCCTTTGCCATACAATGGGATATGAGATGCTTAAGGATATTTTAGATGAATCAGTGGACCCTGATTTTCTGCAGGGGAAAGTGTAGGCTGAAATGTTTCTGACAGGTAGGTAGAAGCTGCAAGCCGAGGATGCAGAGAGATGTGGGCTCCTGGGCTAGACAACATCACACATCTCAGAAAAAAACCTCCAAGAACTGGACAAGGAAAAAAGAAAAAGAGTTAAAAAGTGAACTAAAAATGGAAACAACAGGAGTGCTTACAAATGAAAATAGGTGAGGATATCTGTGGTTTAAAAAAATGAATGAGGATATTGAGAAGTAAAGCACAGAGAGGCACGCATTATGGAAATAAACAAAATGAGTCAGGGTTAAAAATAGGTAAATACTCAGAGCAAGCAATGTTTAACATTTACTGACTGTAAGAGCAGGAAGGAATTCAGACTCAAGCAGCAATAAAATAAGAGCATTTCGGGCAGAGCAGTCTCCTGCTAACCCCCACCTCCCAACTAAGCAGCTTTAGCTGCAGAATGAGACAATCAATGACTTGAACACGTGCAAGAAAGGGGAAATGAGAGTGGCCAAATGAGATGAAGAATCAAACACATTTGGGCTTGAACTTAAATATTACTTGAATTAATAGGATACATCCAACTTCTATATCATACCCTAAAGCTTTTGTTCTCCGCTTAATTCTCCTTGGAGAGTAGTTACACAAATCAGTGTAAAGGTAATGGATTACAAGTCCAAAGGAGGCATCCACAGTCCTCCAGTAGCTGAGATGCTGTGCTGCTCCTTCCTTCCCCCCAGCCTGCCTCTAAGCTGGTTGTGTCCCAAGAGGTTCTCCTGGACTAGGAGTCATTCAGAGCTCTTCCTATTTGTCTGTGCAGTCTTCAAGCTGCAAATGGAATGGCAAATCATAAGAATTACTGAAACAATCAAACTTGTCCTCTTGGATTGGGAAATGCAATTACATGGCTGCATAAAATGAGGAGGATTAATGCTCGTATTTAAAACAGGGAAAACGGTAATAACAGGACTGAATTCAAGAAAATTGCTCTGATTTTTGATTTATGAAAGGAAGAATAGTGTTTTTCATCTTCCACTCACCTCAGGGCCTTCTGTACTGTCTGTGAGGGATTAAAAACTTTCCCATGATATTGAAGATTATTTTCCTTCTTTAAATAGAATTGAAAAGGAAATAAAATCCAGGTGCACCCTTTTTTTTTTTTTTTTTTTTTTACAAGAATGGAGTGGGACACATTGAGATAGTCTCTGCTATGATTTATATACATCAGTCATGTCTGAGGGGGTGTATGAATAATACTTGACTTGAAAAGGCTGTGGCACATCTGCCTCTCTTGTTATTATTGATCCAAGGGCAGAAAGGTTTTGTCATTCACTTCTTTAGTATCATAATCTCTGGCTCAAGGATTGGCTTCAGGCATGGAGAGTGCAAGTCAAGGTTATGATCCCTGAAGGAGGGACCTCTATGATCCCCCAGGCCACTCATCCAGCTGGGTCGAGAAGAAACCTCTCAGTGCATCACAAGTCTCAAAACACCAGGTGACAGGTTAGGACCTTCATTGCACAGGGCCAACTTCCTTGTGTGTGACAGACAGTTTTTTTATTGGTAGGAAGTATATAGAGAACCCCAAAAGAGGAGGCCCTTATCACCAGTAGAGAGAAATTGCTTGCTCCTTCTGATTGCCACCAGTTTAAGCACTTTGTGAAACAGTGAACCAAACCAAAACTTAATGTCTATCTGTGGCCTAAACCTTCTAAGGACATGGAAGCGAAGGATCAGATGAAAGAAAATCAGAGTTTTCATGGCTGTCATGGTTGTGGCTCCAACAGCCCAGCAAGGACTGGGAAACTCAGCTGCACTAGCTCCTTAAGGAGCCCATGGTATGCAGCACTTTGCAGCAGTTGCCCACTATGCTGCCAAACAGGGTCCATGCCCCCCAAACAACACTAACATCACAGGCAGGTGCATAGTGTCCTAGAAACACCAAAAATACATCTAGAGCATAGATACCTCTTGCTTCTACCCATCCAACCCTTTATACCAATGCTTTCCCCACAAAACTAGAGTGAGGGGAAAGGCATGGCTCCTCTTAATTTCCCCCCAACCTGCACTGAAGGGCACATTTTTGTTTTAAGAGGTCCAGATTATTCTGACCATGACAGGTGGTCGTGGAGAAGCACAGCATATGCTCCATGTCATCAGAATCATCATAGAGGGGCGCAGTAATTCTCCAGCAAAGAATAATATTTTGTGAGTTTTCTTAATGTGACAGAAGAATCCCCATTTTCAACTCATTTAGTCATAGGCTATTGAGCATTTTCACCTGAGTCCAGGCCATGGTGCCAGGTCAGGTGATGACTGTCCTTGCTGTATCCACCAAGGTGATTACTGAGTAATGCCCTGAGCTGCCTGGTGTTGCTCATAGTAATAAGCTCCCTGTGGTACAGAACACTTCTATAGGTACAGCCCCTCAAGGCCAATGAGTGCTTCCAAGCCAGCTGTTAAAAAGCTTAAAACCCCGCAAATCTGATGCCATGGTTCCTTTCCCAAGAAACATTTGATGGCACAAAGTCATTATTCTCATTGCATGTCATCTCATTGTTCTCTTTTAACCCCAAGGAAATTTACACAGCACAGTGGCCATGGTCCTAATCCTGTGTTTGTAACATTGCAGCTGAAAGCCACAGGGATGGCTGTTTTGTCACAAGATAGAAAAGTGCAATACAGAGTTGGAAAGAAAGTGAAAGAGGAGCTGAATGCTGTAGAAACGTGGGTGCAGTTTGTTTTGAGATGAATGCTGCCCTACAAAAGAGTAACACATTGTGAGCTGTACTGGGGTGACGTGTTTTCCACAAATTGCTGTACTGCTCTGACTTATGCTTTTGGGGTCATCCAGAAACCCTGCAAGAGACAACAAAACAGAAGGCCCATAGAAAAATAAAAGGTTAAACAAGACTGTGTGACCCCATTAAACTGTGTTGTTCCCTTTTTCCCGGACTTTAGATCATCCTAACTCCACTCTCAGGCAGTGTGAGAAAGCAGCTTGTTCCCAGGCCTCTGGAGAAAATGGGCTTGGAAAGAAAACAAAGTGTAAGTAAGGGTATCTTTGCACAGGCTGGTTAGGATTCAAAAGCTGATGTCAATGTTTGTCTTGAATTTGGCTACATCTCCCAGACTGCTGGTGAGTAGTCCGGCATGGTCTCTGCCTTGGCAGAATGTTTAGAGGGAAGGAGATGATCTGTTTTTGTTTCCACAGAGATACAATCCAGGCCACCTGGCTCAGCCATTCTGAGGCTCTTTTGCACCCTGTGCTAAACAGGCAGAGACTTTCTCAGGCCAAGAATGTGGCTCCACCATCCAGCCCCTGCAAGGTGTTCAGTCCTGGGGATGCTGCCCTGCTGTATCTCAGGAGAAGGAACATCAGGACCCTTCTTGTGGCTGCTTCCACTCTGTTAACCAGCAGTGCCCATCTGAAACCAATGCTTCGGTTAGGGAAAGAACTAGAGAAAATGTGGTCAAATAACTTCAATAAAGCAGAAGAGACAGACCCAGTAAATTTGGGGTTCAGTATCACCTTAGCCAAATATTTGCCATGCAACATATTGTCAATTGCATAATTGGTAGGCAGGAGTTTGAAACAGTGTCCTTGCTCTTTGCCATCTTGGCAAAAGGCCCTCACCAGAACCATGCACTAAGCTGATCATCGAGTCCTGTGCTGGCAATTTGCTGCCCTCACAGAACATCATGTTTCCAGGGCCAAGAAAGGGGTATTTTGCCCATCTTCCCACCCAAGTTGAGGGATGTCCTGTGCAGCTGGGTTGTACTTGATTGCTTGAGTCAGTTTGATAGTTATCTTCTATCCTTGCCATCGAATCATGCTGTTGCTGTGCGTCTTATATTTGTGTTTGTTTTCCTGGAGCCGCTGCCTTCGTTGCCAGTTTCTGTTGGCTACACAAATCTGCTCTGTTGGCTGCCAGAACCCCACACAAATGCTAGGGAAGAACTCTGTGCAGCTGCTCTCCCTGTGGACTCACCTGCCACCCCTGGAGACACAGCCACATCTGGCAATGGGTGCAGCCAGCCAGCCTCTGCCCAGGCATGGCACCTGCCATACACAGTGGGAAACCCCACTCCTGGTGGTTTCATCCATCAACACCTGCACAAGAGCTTGAAACAACCAGCCACAGTCAGAGCCAGAGATAAAGATGATTCAGCCTTTTGCAGACATCTGAAGTGTGAAATTGGGATGATCTTTTCCCATATGTGAAGCAATGAGCAAGAGCATTTGTGGAGGGAGAGGTAGTACCTGTCACGAGCATCACTCCTACAGATGGGAGAAAACAGCAATCTTTTGCAGGGAATCTTAAAATTTGAACTCAGTTCTAAAAGGCATGTTCATAAGTATCTATTTCTATTATTAATGAAGATGTCAGGGGATGACAATTAATTTCGATGGGTCGGGCTTTTTTCAGGGGGGAGGTACAAACTGGAAAATTATTATAACCTGTCCTTTCTGTCATCATCAATGTGCCAAACCACATTGTGTCTGGGTAGCTCCACATAAACACTGCTGAGTCAAACCAGAGATCATATTTGGTCTCTAACAAGTCTGTCTCATTTTCTAATTTTGTGGCATAAGCTGGAGGGATGTGTAAGTGGGAAGCAAATATGATGAGTATATAAACAAAATAGGGAATATGAGTCAGTTCCAGCATTCAAGTCACTTGAAAACAAGCAACTTACTCTCAAGACTGTGACTTAGGGTTGAGCAAGCTTTGGTGGGCCCTGGGCTGGGTTTATGTCTGGTAGAGAAGAACACCTGGGAAGCTGCATGTTAGTCTGAAGAGCAGTGGGCTCAGGCCAATGCGACATCTTGAAGGCTTTGCTCTGCAGCTGTTTGTGCCTACTGTATGGAAAGAAGGACAAGAAATTCATCAACTTTTCAAAATCTAACTCTGACTTTTCTTTTTTTTCTCCTCCCACAAAATACTCTTTGTGGAACATGTAGTCATGAGCCTCACTAATTGGCTTCGTCTCGAGGATAAAGATTTCCTTTCTGGAACCAGTCAGCAAATATGCTCCTGGATTTGCTTCTCTAATTTGGAGAAACGATCCTTCCCTTTTCTCAAATTTTTAAGGATGAAAGTTCTCCTACCTAGCCTTGAGGTTTAACAGCTTTCAAAGGCTCTTTCTTCTAAAGGAGAAATAATGTTATAGGGCATTTTAATTAAGAGGAGATAATAATCCAGTAAGAACTAAAGCCGGATCCCATCTCGTCTTCAGACCAGCTAATGACCAGCCACCGCCTTTTGTTCATGCCTGCAGGAAGGAAGTCCCAGTGTCTGGAAACTGGCAGACCAGAGGCCCTGAGTTCACAGCAGTGAGAGCATCCTTGGCAAATTAATCTTATTTTCTTGGCTTCCTACTGAAAATTGCAATCAAAACTTTTAAATATTGTTGCTACTTGGCTGGTTCTTATCCGTGACACTTCATTGTCCATTTCTTCTTACGGCAATCTTTGGTTATGTCTTTTTTTTTCAGGAAAAATTCTCTCTTGGCAGTTGTTACTATTGTGATAACACGTCAATAACATTTTTTCTCTAGAGAACTGATCAAGGCAGGTTAATTTGTGTTATTTGTGTAGGCCTGCATATAAAATGCTTGCCATGCCTTCGCCCTTTTGAGGGCTTACAGCTAGAGGTGCATAGATTATTCTTTAACAACTACACACAAATTCAAATTAAATTAGATAAAGGTGATTCCCGACATTTTCTCTCATTCAGATATTGGTGATAGTCCTCTAATTTATTCAAGGAATGGGGTAATTTTCTATTAACTTGCTGGTTCGTAATGATATAAAGCCAAAGTCTGCTATCAGATATAAACCACGAAGCTGATTGGGTCAGAAGAGTAAATCTGTTGATTGTTCAGGGAAACAGCATATTTAATGTCTTGTGGACAAATAACTAGCATGTCCAAATCCCAGCGTGGCTATCAAACATGAAATCTTCAATACAGGAACATTTCATCCCCTTACTGCCTTGAGAATGTAAAAAGGTATTTAAAAGAGTCTGCATCCCAAAGCCTGGAGCTGCCCTCTGGTTTTCTGGGTTTAGGACAGCAAATCTCATGCAGTGCCAGGAGAGGAGAAAGCGAAGCTGAATATTGTCTATCATTTCATTGCCTCTATGCTTTGTGGCCTCAGTGTCAGAAAGCCCATTTAAAGAAGCACATGGGGATCTCTTGCCCATCACTGCCACCCTTGAGACCTCGTTGAGCTTTATTGCTGAGAAGTCTAAGCAGACATTGAGCCTATCAGCTGCTTCCCCTGACTCAGTGTACAATCCGTTCATACTGTTCTTTTATTAGTTTGTGGCTGATCCTATCTCTCCACTGAACAGTGCTTCTTTGGTATGAAATTGCTGTCAGCGCTGACAGTTATGATTACCATCCACCCTTATTTTGATTATTTGTATTACTCCACAATTTATTCACCTGTCATGGTTTCCTGATAGTGCATTCATCTCTGCTTTTTGTAAGTCTGCCTATCTTCAGTTCTTTTCCACAATCATCATGACTTATCTTAAACCAGACTTGAAATCTGTAATGGAACTTGAAATACGTATTTGAAGTCACTTTAATTGTGTTGGTCTGATTCCAAAGGAAAAAAAAATTAGAAATAAAAAAACCCACACTAAACTCCAGAGCTCACACAATTCCTCTGGTGATTAGAATTTGAAAGGTAAGCAATCAGGAAAACTAAGACAGGTGCCTCTGACAAAGTTCGGATTGACTTTGTCTGGTGCAGCCCTACAGTGCAAAGGGTTAAAAATACACATTCTTGGGTTCAATGCAAGGAGTTCTAGGCAGAGACACTGGCCAGTCCTCTGTATACCCCACAGAGCCTGTGCTGTTGTGTTACACAGGAATATGGAGACTATCAGAGATATCCAAGGATGAGGGTGAATTGGATGTGGCTCTTGAAGACAAAAGTGTTCCATGATCCTGTTCTTCTGTTCTCTTTATAAAACTGTGTGAAAAAAAAATTAAAAATGCTAAGAGAGGCAAAGAGAAAATTACACAGGCAGCAAGGAATTAAGAGAAACATGAGAAGAAAAAGCTAGGCATGCAAAACCTGAATTGTGCACTGTAGAATGATTGCTCAGGGTGAGGAGAGAGACTTGATGAGAGAGATGGGAGAGTATAAACACTTCACAACAGCAGCAGTGAAGGAGGGAATTTGTCACACCTACAGAAGACAGTTAAACAAAATGAAAGGACTGATGCTAGAGAGATTGATTTTGTATCTCTCCACCACCAGACTCCCCAGGAGCAGGAGAGCAGGATGTGTCTCACCAGCCTGTCACAGTGTGAGGTGCAAAGGGCCAGCATAGCCCTGAGAAGCTCCTGGCAGCTTCCCTCTCTGGTAACGCCTGTGGCTTAATTGCTGACTGGGAGCCATTGGAGGCACAGGGACAATCTTGCAGTAATTGCATTCTGAGTCACAGGGAAAGCTGCTTTCCTCCCTATAAACCTGTGTGCAGCTGAGTGTAAACCATGTTAAAGGAGATTATTTGCCTCCAGTTTAGGGAATACAGAGTAAATGGGCTCCTCGTATATACTCAACAGGTCAGTTTATCCATGTTTTATTTACTACTGCATCCTTTAAAACAGAGTAGTGGGGCTCCCTAGGACATGCCCTGGCACTCTGCCCAGAGAAAACCAATCCATCCATCGTTTACCTGCAACATCACATGGGGATTTTGCCTTGGCCTGACTTGGTGAATCAGCCTCAAACAAATCCAGCAGTAGCCCAAGTAATTTCTTTCCCTTTGTCAAATAAATATGCTCCAATATCCATGCTGCAAGTTAACTCCAAGCCACAAAGATTGTATCAGCACCATCATCTGCAGCAGCCTTATTTGTAAATCAGCTTGACAATTCTATTAAACTCTTGCTTGCAGTCAGAGATGTTTCCTAGAAAATCATGGGAGCATCAGTAACTGACCATTGTCTCTACCCTGCTAGCGTGCTGAGATGGCCCCTTAGTGTGGATGGAGCTTGGGTGCAATAAAGCAGACCACAGAGCAGCAGCTGACACTTGACATGGAGAACAGAGGGAAGGTGAGGGGCGAAGCCCTCTGAGCCACACTCTGCTCCACTGGAGAGCTCCCAGCTGAGCCATGGAACAAGGGGATACCTTTAAGTCACAGCATGACTGAAACCACCCTGTGCCAGCCCAAAACAATGATAAAGAGCTTCAATAATCTCTCAGCATCATCTGCGAATAAGGAAGTGCCAATACATGACACAAGCCACTCTCAATCCCCCCGGCATGGTTTTATTAACATGGATTGGATACATAGAAAAATGTAATTGAATTCATCAAAGAAAAAAGGATGATGTCGATGGAATGTGTTTATGATGGGAATTATTTACATAGTTACTTGTAGGGAAAAAATGCTTTAGTATTTATACATGAATATTAGTGCTTTCTGTTTGATTTTGTTTTGAGGGGATAAAAAAGTCACCCTTTGTTTTCCACTCTGGTGAGATCCCCACCTGGAGTGCTGCATCCAGCTCAAGGGTCCTCAGTACAGGAACCAATCGGATCTGTTGGATTGAATCCAGAGGAAGGCTGTGAAGATGATCAGAGGAATGGAACAACTTTGCTGTAAGGACAGGTTGAGAGAGCTGGGATTGTTCAGCCTGGAGAGGAGAGGGCTCCAGTTAGACCTTATCCAAGCTTTCCTATACCTAATAAGGACTACAAGAAAGAAGAGGACAAACATTATTTGTAGGGCCTGTTGTGGTAGGACAAGGGGCAGTGGTTTTAATTTGAAAGAGAATCAATTTAGATTAGCTATAAGAGTGAAGTTTTTTACAATTAGAGTCATGAAACTAGATCAAGTTGGTCACAGAGATGGTGAGTGACCTTTCCCTGGAAACATTCAAGGCCAGATTGGATGGGGCTCTGAGCTTCCTGATTTTAGTTGATGTCCCTGCTCATTGCACAGAAGTTAGACTAGATGACTTTTAAAGGTCCCTACCAACCCAAATCATTCCCATGATTCTCTGAATCCCATGAACACCAAAATCACTAATTTACTCTGAAGATGGATGCCCTCTCTCTACACCTTTGACATTTAAAAAATGTATATCAAATTCTGTATGTCAAACATTGCCCACATCTGCATCCACTGAATGGGGAATTTTGTCCCTGGAAAATGCAGAAGTCTTTCAGTTTAGCTGGCAGTGGAACAGCTTGGCCCCACAGCTGCTCACAGGAAAGCAAAGACAGGTCCGCAAGCAAGACTGTGGCCCCTCCTTTTTCAGCATATCTATTAATGGCAGTGCAGAGGTGCTCTTGATAGTAACAAAAATTTCTGAAACTTCAGAGCAAGGTTTAGATCATATAAAAAATCCCAAATGATCTTTTGTGGCAGTATTGAGACGTTGCTGCATCAGCTACATCCTATTACCAGACAAGCATGCCGGTAGGAAAAAGACATAGGGGGTTTTGTGCCTTTCCTTGCTTTTTCTTCATCATTTCTAAGTGGTCAGTGACAGATGTGTGCTCAAGCTGTATTTAATGAGACTGATCTTTGACTCATCTTACTTCCCTGGAAGGTTCCTTCCCCATCCCCAAAGCTCTAGGGGTGAGAGGTAAAAAACCATAACCAGTCTGCTACTAAACGGAGGGCTGATTTCCACCAGACAGTCCTATTCATACCCCTGATTATATGGGGTTTTTATCCTTTGAATTAGAGTCTGGTCTGAACAAGCGATGGAAAATGTTCCAAGAATAGATCATTTACTGTTTCCCCTTTGTCAAAAACTGCCACATGGGGGACAGAGATGTTGAAAGTAGCAGCAAATTACTCAAAATGTTTGAACAAGAATTACAAGATGTGCCCAGATAATGATATATTTTTTGGTTTGTGGTCTTATTCATCTCTAGAGCATTAAAATGAGCCTTCTGTGGTGCTTTCCATTTTGGGATGGGCCTCTGTCGGCATGCTGATGAGCCCAGCCCTGCTGTGTTCCACCACAGGGGCCATGCTTGTCCTTGCCCTGATCTAACCATCTCAACTATGGCAGGGGCCACAGGGCGTAGAGAAAGAGCCTGGGGATTGTTTTGGTTGGACCAAAGATGATATGCAATATGTTTGCTCATGATTATTATTATTCTCAGTCATGTGTTAGAGATCTGACAGCCAGATCTGATGTTATCTAGTCTGAACCACTTGCACAAAGAACAGACTTCTTTTCTATTTGATATGAATGAATTTTAACCCCTGAGGGATTTGGAATTGGCTCAAAAAAAGGAGCATTCTCAGGACAGGTGCCATTACAATCAAGATGAATCTTCAGAGGGACAGAGGAAGATTATCCACTCCTACAGATAGAGAATGGGACAAAGACTTTTATATAAATATGAGGCAGATAAGAAAAGTGAGCTTACAGCTCCTTCTTGTTGTCTTAAACAGAGATTCAGCCTGATCCTTCTCCACAGATGTTTGGTATAAAATGAAATTCATGTGAAAATAAATTTGCAGGCCTGTGTGTGCATTTATGTGTGTCCACATCTGTGTGTACACAGAGACAGAGTTTCAGCTCTGTTCACCTCCATATCAACCCCTTCAAGCCTAAACCACATCTTCTCCCTGTACTTCCAGAGCCTTGAAAGGCCTGTGATAAATGATGGAGAGTCATACAAGGGCTCTAACACCAAAGCATTTATGTTCCCATGAATCATCTGGCAATTACTGTTCCCTTGCTGCTCTACAAAATCCCAGGTGTCAACACATCAGAGGCAAGTGCACTAATGTGCAAAAAGAGACCCTCTCTCAACAACCTTCATGACCACCAGGAAGGCAGAAAGCTTGCATGGCTTTCCAGAACAGAAAAGATTTGGGGCTGCCCCTCATGTCCAGGAGCTGTTTCACCTTAAGGGAGTGGTTGTACCTCTTTCCATCATTTGCAGCACTTTTTGATGGTTATTCTGAGCAGAAACCATGCTCCTGATTCTTCCAAAGGTGCAGAGTGCTGGTCCTCTTTAGTAAGTGACTTCAGTGGTTTGTATTTTTTTTTTTTCTAATGGACTCATGAGGCTGCTAGCCTTTCCCTCACTGTACATGGCATCTGACAGGACCAGGCTTTGAGCTAGGAGCTCTCTCCAGCTGCAGCTTTTTGCTTGCCCTGAATCCTGCTCATCTGTGAGCTGACGTTGTTTTCTGTTTGCATCTTTCTCAGGAAACAGAGGAGTTGTTTCCTATGCAGGATACCCTAGTGGCAGCCCTGTAGTTCTGTGTATCTCCCTTTTTTTTTTTTTTATAAACTCTGAACTTCTGATCTGTGTGTTCCAAGCCTGGAACTTCAATGCAAATATGGCTGAAATAATCTACTATCAGGATAAACTGTATCAGCTGTATTAGATGGACTGTACCAGTGCATCTAATACCAGGCATCACCCTCCCTTACAGTCCTTGCCTTGTTCTACTGATGACCCTCTTTTTGTGGGTGATAGGAGAAAAAGGACTGTACAAATGGTACCAGCACAGAGCAACCATTCTTCATTTCATATGTATCACACAGCTTTATTTTGCTTTCACTTTTCAGCTGTTATCACAGCATTTATGGAGGAAAGGAAATGTGTGGATGATTTGTGGAGGAACAAAATGTGCCTTGAATAGTTATATGGGTTTCCAATGACTGGGGAGCTGTCAAGAAGTCTATTACATGCTGCATGTGAAGTTCTGTAGGGCAGTCAGGTGTAACTATTGCCACTTAGGTATGGGGTAGGAGGGCTTGGTACGCTGTCAAGATGTGCTGTGTTTGTGTGGCAAGGTTAGGGTAGTGGCAGGGCTTCAGGCTGTCTTCTGCTGGCAGAAGCTCACCCCAGGTCCAAAAGATACAACAGCAGCTGGCCAAGGCTGAACCTATCAGCAATGGTGGTAGTGCCTCTGGATAACAGAGTTGAGCAGGGAACAAAACCTGTGCAATTGAAGCTGCAGCAGGGGAGCACAGCAAGACTATCAGAGAGGAACAGCCCTGCAAACACCAGGGCAGTGTAGAAGGAGGGGCAGGAGTTGCTCCAGGCACTGGGGCAGAGATTCCCCTGCAGCCCATCATGCAGGCCATGGTGGAGCAGCTGTCCCTGCAGCCCATGAAGGTCCATGGTGGAGCTGAGATCCACCTGCAGCCCGTGGAGGAAACCCACACCAGAGCACTGGATGTGACCAAAGCAGGCTGGGAAGCCTGTGATGGAGCAAACTCATGGCAGGACCTGCGAATCCATGAAGAGAGGAGTCCATGCTGAAGCAGGTGTGTTGTCAGAACTGATCCTGAAGGATTGCACCCCATGGTAAGAGACCCATGGTGGAACAGTTAGTGAAGAACTGGATTGTGTCCCAGGGGAGAGACTCCACACTGGAACAGGGGAACAGTGTGAGGAGTCCTACCCTTGAGAAGGAAGGAGCTGCAGAGATGTGTGATGAACTGACCACAGCCCCAATCCCTGTCTTCCTGTGCTGCTGGTGAGGGGTGCAGGAAAGGTGGGGGTTGTGGGGAAGGGAGAGAGAATCAGGAATAAAGTTAATCTCAGGAAGACGAGAGGGGTGGGGTGAAGGTGTTTAAAGATTTATTTTTAATTACTCATTACCCTACTCTGATTTCATTGGTAATGAATTAAATTAATCTCCCCAAGCTGAGTCAGTTCTGTCTGTGATGGTAACTGGTGAGTGATCTCTCCCTGTCCTTATCTCTCCCTGTCCTTATCTCGACTCACAAGCTTTTTGTTGTATTTTCTCTTCCCTCTCCAGCTGAGGAGGGGAATGATAGAGCTCTTGTGGTGAGAACCTGGCATCCAGCTGGGGTCACCCCAGCACACACGGCCCTTTGAGCTTTGTCTTTTAAGAAAAGATATATGGGGCCTTATGATTCTGGTTTATTTGGAACGAAGCAGCCTGACACCATAGGCAGAATGGTGTAAGGAAGCAAAAATGTCAAGGCTGCATTTAAAACACAGGGTTTCCAGTGCTATTCTGGTTACTTAGCATGTCTCAGTTCTGTGGACATATCTCTCCATGTCAGTCAGCACTTCTGACCCACATGGGCCAACTCATGGACTTTCTGCAGGGATGTTTAAGAAGACCGGGAAGAAGTGAATACATGATCTAGGCAAGTGTGAGACAGCAGGTTTTGGTCACTACACAACCTCTTGCTTTCCATAATGTGTGATGGATTATGAGAAAGGTACAGTTCAACCCAGAGGGGGAAAATATGTGCAAACGATTTGTAATGTGTAAGACGTACTTGGGTTTAGTCTTCTCCCCCATGACTGTGTAGTTTCAAGTATTTTTTTAATTTTGTTTGATTTTGTAGCCAAACAGTATTCCCAGATTTCTCTTTTAAAATCCCCTTGAGCCAATAACAACTCCCTGGAAATCAAGTTGTTTTACTGAGGCTGCTCAAAAAAGCCCACATTGCTTCAGTGTGTTGCTTCTGACATCGATGTTTTGTGAATAAATCGAAAGCTTCTCGTTCACAAGCAACTGGGCACACAGCTTTGACAGTCCCATTCACAGCCCTCCATGCCAGAGCAACCATCCTGTGTGAGTGCTCAGAGAAAGCAAATCCCATCAGGACACAACCAGGCCACGGGAAGTTAATTTAAATGAATATTCAAGAGGCATTTTTTGGCAGTAACAGTCTGTCTTTATTCAAAGGTGAAAGGCTAATTGCAGAAGATTAGCTTCAAAAGCCTTGCGTCACACTGGTACTGCTGCTGCCTTGCTTACCACCCCTGTACCACTTCGTACACCAGTCACTTTCATCACTTTTGTACATAAAAGCAGCTACACTAATCAGGATAAAAAGCCCACTTAATGCTGCCACCCTTCCAGCAACTTTAGCAGGAATTCAGAGGAAGTGTTTTCAGGAGAAGCCCAGGTTCACAAAACTGAGCTGTCTGAGGTAGCAGCTTTTACCTTAATGTAATTTAAACTGCAGGGACCTCCAGTGCTAGATGTTGAACACAAATTATTACATTTAATTGCCATTGGTATTTAACTGCTATTGGTATTCCCATAATTCAGATGTCTTTTATCTTTAAAATAATTTCTGCTTTTGATCAGAATAATGTTCAGTGGCAATGAATTTTGAAGTTTAGTTATTAAATGGCATTCATGCATTTTTCTCATCATTGAGAGGATATAGAATCAGAGAATTATTTTGGTCAGAAGGGATGTGTGAAGATTCCAATTGTCCACTGGAAGCAGAGCCAGCTTGGACCAGGGTACTTGGGCTGCCTGTGTCCAGATGAGCTTTGAACAGTTTCAGGGGTGAGGATGGATTTCAGCAGTTCTTAAGGTATGTCTTTCCTCTGCAAAAACCGTGGTTGTTCCTCCTTTTTGTACCATTTATTTCTAACTGGATGAACAACAGAAACACTGGTTTGTGGTTCTCAGATCATCCCTTCAGTTCTGGTTTTGGAAAGGGTGCCCTGGTTCCCACGCTCGGGTCTTTTGTCATCAAAGCTGTAATTCTTCAGTAATACAGCAGGGAAATAAACATCCTTTTTCACATAGTGACAAGAAAGTAAATAGATAATTTATGAAATAAGGTGTTTTGAAAAGCAGATCTAGACCTCTGTCACACCATAATCAAGGTGTTTATCACAGTATTAAAGCATACCTATGTGGCAAACTCATTATCACTAGGTTACACTGAATAGAGCAGTGTGTACCTCTATAGCATAACGAATTAACAGAGGCACTGCCAGGTTTCTGAGCAGTGAATTCCATGTGATTGCACCCAAAGACCTCCATCAACATCAGATGTGTTATAGGAATGCACATGAGTACCAGAGAACTGAATCAAAAAGAATCAAAAGTGGAGATAATTGCTGCCTTTTTTGTGAGGCAGATTGCATTTCAGAAAGAGTACAGAGAAAACAGAAGAGCTCTACTTAGATAAGACTAATAATACTCTTCCAGGATTTGGGGCAGGAATGCAAGCATGCACCCTGTTCCATAGATCATAACTGGTTTTGTTATTAATTATGCATTCCAAAATTTTTTGAAAGGACTTCACAGAGCTTGTGTGTACATAAAAGACTAACTGGTATAAGGAATATATTGTCCTAGGGATAACATGTGCAAACTGTGCAAAAATAATTAGTGTAGGGTATGAAACCTGGTTTCTGTCCTTTTGATGGACGTTACATGACCAGGGTGTTGGATCTGCTCCATGTATCCACCAGTGCTGGGTGACATAGCAGGTTTTTATGTTTCAGAGTTTGGATTATTTCCTCATGAGCAGCGACACTGTAGGGGTACAGAAAGACCCATTTGGGTTGTTCTGTAGCTGATCTGAACACCAGAAGAAATTAAATGTGCTGTACTGGAATGGCATCACCAAAGTCCTTTTACTAACTGGATACAGTACCTCCAAAAGACAGTTGTCCCTGAATGGCTTTATTTATGATAAGGTCTCTCTGGGGAAAAGTCTTTGACAATTGTTCATAGGTGCTGGACAGAAACCTATCTCACATTTTCATGCATGAAATGCACTTTGGTAGGGCAGACAAAACCAGCAGAAATATCAATTTCCCTGCCTCCAAAGGTGGAGTGGCTGAGCTAGATGGAAAGGTGAGATCACTGCTCTGGATAAGAACAGGCAAGGCAGCCTGTCACAGCTGACGGCCATCTCCAGCTGGCTCCCTCCAACTTGTGCAATGCCTGCTGTTCCTTCCCCCACTTCCACGTCATCATCACTTGGGACTGCAGTCCAGAAGTGACAAGCTGGTAACACAGAGGCAGGTGTGGATGCTCTGGAAGTTGTAGCTGCAAAACTGTGCCAATATGGCTCAGGGCCCAGAGCTGTTTACCCCTGAGCTGAAGTGCAGAGAAATCTGTCGGCCCTCCTAGTGACTGAGAATTTCAATTCTCAGGATTGAAGGATGTGGAAACTCTGGCAATAAAAGAGTCTGTTTCATCTTTCCCAAAGGTGACATGAACCTCACATAAATGGGAAGAATCAAACTTCACAGCAAGGTATAGCATAAGCACCCCTGAGGACAGTGGCTCATTCAGGAGGTACCTGCTGAGTCCCCCCTTCAGTGAGGAGTCACCCTCAATGCATTCCAGTGCCGCTGCTCTCGCTGACCCTGTGGTGTACTCACAGCTGGCAGAGTGCACAGGGGGCCCTACAAAGCAAGAGGTGGTCCCTAAAAGCTTTGGGCAGAGCTGAGGAAGAAAAGAGGTGTTGAATTTGCAGTGAAACCAGAGGAATTCAGAAGGTCACAGCTGTACCTGGTCCACCTTATGCTTGTGATTGCAGCTGATGAGTACCTGCATTGGAAAGAACCTATACACCCCAGAGATTCAGTGGGACATCTCCTGCTCTTGGTGCTGATAACCCCAATGACCACAAATGCATGCCTAAGTATAGGATCAGTGGGTGTCAGTGTGGTATAAAGTTGACAAGACTAGAAACGAGGTAGTTGACTTTTATTTTTATGGGTTGGGTGACCAAACCCTGTGCACACAAGTATGCTGCAAGGAAGAGAAGTGGTTGAGGAGATTAGGGCCACCTGACCTGTGAAAGTCTGATGTTAAATTATCAGTATTAAGTAGTGACAGCTCTTGAAGAAGGAGAGGACTGTCTGAGAAAGTTCAGCCCCCCAAAATGCCAAATTTCCACTGTCTGACTGGGACCTGTTGTACTACTGATAAAAGACAAGATATGATGATCAGATTGCATTACAAAATACTCCTATCTAGCCCCTAAGAGACAAGAAAAAAAGCACACAGGGACATCTTGGTTCCCCTGGTTCTGTGCAAGTGAGAACTTTCATCACTATGTCTGAGCTTCATATTAGAAGTCATCATTAAAATTAATGTGGAGAAGGAATTGCTGGTTGTCATTGCTGACAAAGATAGACAACTGCTAAAGCTATTATTTGTATCAAATACCATCAGTGGTTAATAATGTTGGTTTTTTCTGTCTGAGACGATGAGTAGCAGACTGCAATATTTAATGAGAGTTCAGCTAATTGAGCAGCATAGCCTGTATAAAGCTTAAAAGCTTTCAGAAACAAAAATGAAATTATATTGGCATCTAAATTTGGCTTAATTGCCTTATCATTAGCTAATATTAGCCACAGTGCTTCTAATATATAAAAACCTATATTAGTACCAAGAAACAACATCATCTTGTGACTGAGTCTGTACCACAGTGTATGTTTTCACTGAGGTGCAAGATTCATTGCTGCCACCAAGATAAAATAAAGAGAGTTTTGTTCACTTACAGAAAAGAGTATTTTGGCTCACAGAAATATGTATAGATGAAACAGAGACAACGTGGAAAATTAACCACGAACAGACAGAAGAAAAGGGTTTTAATTCAATTATTCAGAAGAGGTTTAGCTGTTTTTCTAAAACATGTTTTACTTAAGCAGGGGTATGACCCTCATTACAGTCATAAATGAATAAAAGTCTGTGACCTTCCTATGGAATTCAAACTGGGCAATGGCATAAGTTTAGAGATTCTAAATCGTGCTTCATTTTAATCCTGCTGGATCAGAGGTCATGCCTGTGTTATTGAAGTCTCTCTTGGTTTTGCATGTTCCACTCATCTCTGACCTGCCTTGTGGGATGGGTTTGTGTTGGGAACTGCTGAAATCCATGCTCTGTGTGTGGGATGATGCTCCACAGCTGTGCTACCATTCCCAGAAATGAATGCATGGATTCCAGAGGGGACTGTGGCCCTGAGAGAATGTAACTTCTGGTGATGTAGCCCTGGCTGCCTCTGGCTCTCAGCAATGCTTCAGGGAACAGCACCTACAACCAGCATAAAGGTATTGTAAAATAAATAGCCCCAAGTGAATCTCCTGCCTTTATTCTCTATTAGTGAGTATCTTATGCCCTGGAACAAGACAGTTTATTCCCTCCCAAATTCTTGTAGTTTTCCAGCTGCAAATTCAACCTTTGCCATAGTACTCAAGAATATCCTCCTCTATACAACATGCATTGCCTCCTCAGGTTCTGCTGAGCTCCTGGATTAAATCCTGAGTCTCACAAACTGACTGTGTGCTGTGTGAAAATTACCTTTTTTTTCCTGGGTTTTGCATTTGCTGAGTATCAGCTTCACTGAACAACTTATTTTTCTTCTAGAAGAAAGCATTAAGGATTTACTGTTTCTAGTCTGCTCATATTTTATGTGGCATGTCCTTCTCACTCATTTTCTCTGCAAACTAGACAGGTTCTCTCTTTTCAATATGTCTTCCTGTAAAAGTTTCCCCATGCCTCTAACCATTTTTAATCCTGCTCTTCTATTACTCTACATCACAGCAGAAAACACCCTTATCCTAATTTAGGCTGAAAGTGCTCTTCTGATTTGTAGCTGACTTTTTCAAGGGCTCAGAAATGCATGTTTATAAATGCAGCCCCACAGATTTGTCATGAATTACAGAGACACAGGACTGTGCTGGAAGTCCAAGTATACAGTCATTAGAGAAAGGGGTCATGAGATCTAGCCCCTCCATGAAAAAAAGAGTTCCGATTTCCTAAAAAAAAATGAGATAAGACCCTTATCACTTTTCCTCCAAAAAGGTCAAGAATTCAAAATATACAGTAGGTCATCTTCCTTTGGAGGTGTTTCTGGAAGGATTCACTCTCTGTTTCCATGGCTGACAAAGACCTGGTTGCTGCTGCATGGAAGGCAAAGGGGCACCACTGGGATGCATGGTCATGTACAGGAGGAAGAGCAGTGTTATCCTGGTGTTGACTTCTCCATCCTCTAGTGTTTCACAGAGAAGAACAGGCACTGAGGTGGCAGAGGCAGGTTTCTGCTGGGGGAGAGCAGAGAGCAGCAGACACCAGGAATGTGCCTCAGTGCCTACCCAGGGGAGCACCCAGCAGCTGCCTGCAGAACTGCCCACAACAGCCCTCCCTCTTCTCCTCTGGGTGTGTTGGGATGTGGTCTGGAGCAGGATGAGATGTGGTCCCACCCTCAGCCTTCCTAGCAGGAGGGGTTTTGGACAGGGCTGTGCTGAGCAGCAACCATGCAATGCAGTGAAGCAAGACTGGAGGGTCTTGATTTTAAAAAACGCAGAAATCAGCCCTGCCTTGGCAGGGGGTCTGCCTGCCAGTGGCAGCGTGGCACAGGACTGCAGTGTGGTGTTCAGCGGTGCCATGAAGTGGTTCCCACCAGCACAGAGCTGACCTCAGGTGTTAGCAAAGCCAGAGGCAGCAGGTTGTTTTGGGAGCTGTGTCCATCTCCTATTGCCATCACGGTGAGTGGGAGGTCATGTGCTGACACAGTCATCAAGGTGCCAGTCTGTTGGTGAAGACTTCAGGAGGCTTTTTAACTTTCTGCTACACAAACCATTACAAAAAACATTTTTCACTGGCTTTGTTGGAAGTGCAGAACTGGAAATAAAATCTGCCTTCAGCAGAGGTTGGTGTGAAAATGTGGAATTTATGAGATGTCAAAGCAGGAGTGAGGAGATGCTGGGAGTATCTGTAGTTTATATTAATCTCCATAGAAAGGAAGTCAGTGTGGTAAGTCAGAAAAGAACATGTTGAAGTCCTTGCCTCTTTTTTGCTTTGCTCAAAAATCACTCCTCACTCCTGCATGAAATTCTTTATTTTCTGTGATGTGACATTTCTGCTCAAGTGGTAACAAAGGACATTTGTTAATAGCCAGTCTTTGTTGCTTTTGATACATACCGCTTGCAGGGGAACTATTCATTGATTTATTTAGGTTTTTGGGGTTTTTTTTCTCTGAACAACAGAAGGAAGAATGGTAAATTTTCCCTTTCTCTCCCTCTCCCTGTTTTCAGCCACAATAATGATGAACCCTGAGGTACTGGGAAACTCATTAAAACCAACTCAGCTAATATTTGTGTTTATTATTTGACTTAGAGTGAAAGGCTTTCATTTAGAAATAATTTCATATAACAGAACTGAATAAAGAGAACTCACATCTTGCCCTTTGCTGGAATGGTTTCTTTGTGCTGGGATGCTTTGGTTTGTACTTTCTTGGAAAAGCTGGGGTGCATTTCCTCTCAGAGCAAAAGATTATAACATTTGTTGTGGTGAGAAATTGTCTGGGGGATCATCACAGGCAATAGCAGCACTTTTTAGCTGATGGGGCCTTTAGCAGAAGAAGCTGTAGTAGCTGTACATGTGTGTGTACATGTTATACAGAGGGGAACTAAAAAAATAGCAGTGCACAAAACAGGGCTGTGTCGGGTCACTCATTAGCAAGGCACTACTAAGAACATGAGGATATTTCTTCTACGTGTCCCTTGTCACACTGAACCAAGGCTGCCAAATACTTGTCTCTGCAGTCTTGGAGGCTGCCAGCCCCATTGAGACTGGCTGGGTAGGGGAACGATGAATAAGAACACAGAAATAGGAATTTGCTGCCGGTTACTGCAAGCTGGAAGGATTTTTATAGGTACCTTAGTTGCATAAGACAAGTAGACCTATACTGAGTTATGCCACTTCTGGCACTGTTAAGAAAGAACAACAAAGACAAATTTTAAGAATGTTTATAAATTTCTGTCAGGTTTCTCCCACTGCCCTGGGGCAGGTGCTTTTTCCAAGGAGTTTTGCTACAATTTGTTGTGGCTGTTACGGGAGTTTTTAACAATCCTGTGTGTTTCTGTGCACAAGAGCACGTCCTCTGTCATAGGAGCTGTACTTCAGGAAGCCTGAAGAAGGGTCATCTATTTCAGAGTATATGGATTTCTGCTATCACTCCATACACCTGACTTCTGTGCCTAGATGCAGTACTGCCTAGCTAGATCATGTCCAGCAAATTATTTGATCTCCCTTCTACTTTCTGCAGTTAAACAGGAAGTTATTTAGCTCAAGACCTCCTGATTCCTATGCTTGCATAGAGTATATTGAATACCTCCAGAGAACATTACAATCAAGAACATATACTAAATTAGAGATAAAATGCCTCCCCTGTCACACAGAAGTTGGATGGTGTAGTTGTAAAATGAGATCCTGGGAATGGTTAATTCTGTTATAGGGAATAACTGCCTCCAATTTAGTGTTGATCTCTTTCATCCCTGGGGCTTAGGAATTATTTTTCCCTTCTTGTGAGAGTTATTGTAACCTGTTCTCTTCCACATGAAATGTGGAAGTGGCTCCAGCCTTGTAGAGAAAGGCTGTGGAGCCATGGCCCTTTCCAGCTGTGCCCATGCACAACTGGCTGTTCTGTCCTCTTTGCTCCAGTTGACAACCTTTCCCATTCTTCTTCTCCAGCATCTGCTGTCTATTTTGGTCAAACCAAGCCTGCCTCTTCCTTTTCCTTTAATTGTGCTGAAAAAAATGAAAAGCATTTGGCTGGGAAATATTTCCTCAGAAAATCAAAAATATGTTTCATAAGCAATACTGAGCTCTTGGATTCCTGCGGAAAGATCCTGGACAAGATCCTTTTCTCTTGTCCTGTCCTGTCAGTCCCCTTAGAGGTGACCTGAGGGTAAGGTGTTGCAAATGATTTATCCAAAAGGGAACGCTTCACTTTTCTCTCACCTAGTGACTGATTCACAACAAGAATTTGAGAAAAGATCATTTTACACAGCACGTGTCTAGCACCATGGGTCAGTGCCACATTTGATTAATTCTTCTCTCCTCCACTCTTTATACCTTCAAATAAATTTATTTTTAAGATTCTCTATAAGCAGCACATTGCTGCCTAGTGAAGGGAGGTAATTAGAGTTGTCTCTTTAGGACATTTTCAGGTTTCTTCAATGTCGCTGGAGCTGTGTCCATGTGAAGATCAAGCAAGTGTGTCTTGATGTCCAGTATTAATGTGTCCCAAGGTTGTTTTAAGCTTTTTTGCTTTTGAGATTATTTTGCTGGTGAACCAAGACCATAATATTGACAATGTACTCCTGAATGAGTAGTTAGAATAGAATTAGGAGATTAAGTTCTTGCCATCATATTCACTCACTTCACTCCAGTCTGGACTCTCCATTGTCTTTCTTTGCCCTAGTGGATGTCACAGGATGCTTTTTGTTGGTGGGCATCTTGAAAGGTTATTTAGGTTTACCACCCCTCTGAAGGCACAGCTGTCTTCACAGTTAGATCAGGCCATCAAGGCTGTGTCCAGCTCAGCTGTGAGTCTCTCCAAGGGTGGGAATACTGTAGGCTTCTGGGACACCCTTTCCAGCGTGTGAACACTTTCACAGGGCAATCAAAAGATGCTTTGGGCCTTTGGGATGGTTGGTAAGGGAATCTGGAGCACAGGTTATTTTTATCTTGCTCCTTACAGTTGTGGGCAGTGACATTGGAAAAAGCCGATGGATCCAGTCTATTAATATATGTCTCTGTGGCTGGTGTTGCTGCCAAAGAGCTTGTGAAACCTCATGAGACCTCACCTGGAGTGCTGCGTCCAGACAGGAAAGACGTGAGACAGTGGGAGGGTGGAAAGAATAGGGCCATGAAGATCATTCAAGGACTGGAACCCCTCTCCTGTAAAAACAGGCTGAGAGAGCTGGGGTTGTTCATCCTGGAGAAGAGAAGGCTCCAGGGAGATTTTATTGCAGCCTTTCAGTACCTAGAGGGGACTCTTAAGTAAGATGGGGACAGACTTTTTGTAGGGTGTGTGCTGATAGGACAAGAGGTAATGGTTTTAAACTAAATGAGACTAAGTTTATGTAAGATATAAGGAAAACAATTTTTAACAATGAGGATGGTGGAACACTGTCACAGGTCGCCCAGAGAGGTGCCACATCCTTGGAAACATTCAAGGCCAGGTTGGATGGGGCTCTGAGCAACCTGATCTAGTTGAAGGTGTCCCTGCTCATTGCAGGGGGGGGATGGACTAGATGATCTTTAAAGGTTCCTTCCTATCCAAACTATTCTATGATTCTATGATACTGTGATACAGGGAGGGATATTTTTCCTTATATGCAACCAAAATTTGCCTTTTTGCAATTTGTCTTCCTTGTTTCTTATCTTCTTCCTACCCTGAGAGGAGGCTGGCTCTGTCTTGCCACACGAGTCAGCTACAGTCTGTGAGAACAGTGAGAAACTGAGGCTACAGCAGCCCAACTTCCACAATCTTTTCTTGCACCTCATGCATGGCAGCCTCATAGTGTCCCCTTAGATGGATCTGCTTTAGCTCAAACACACAGCATCTTCCCTGCTTTGGGAATAGCTGTTCACACACCACCTGATCTGGAAGCCCAGCTGGAGAAGGATGCAAATCTGTCCCTCTGGGTCTCTTTTCCTAACTTGCAATTGCAAAACAGTACCTGTGACCCATGAATATCTGTGCCAGTGTTTGAGAATTGTTGCCTGAAGCACCTGAGATTTGTTCAAGGACCTGTGTTTATTCTCAGCTATTTACAGGAAAACCAGATATTACCTTCTGCTAGAAGTGTGGTGTCATGACAGCAATGAGTTAAACATGTTTCAGGGATGACACTGGGCTGCATTATTTTTGACAGTGCTAGAAGGTGGATATGAGTAAAATCTGGAGAGAAAACATGTGAGAATAAACTTGCAGTACTTTTCTCTGATCTTTGTGCTCCTGGACATTTTTCCTGAAGAACTACTCTTCAGCACTTGGATTACTGTCCAGAAAACACTTCCATCACGTGCTGTCAGTGTAGCCATCCAGACATGGCAGCAATACCTGACAGATGGTGAGATCCACTGAAGAAATGGTTTTCCACATGCAAAAGGGAATAAACAGAAGAGTGTGATGACTCACTGAAATGGAAACTAGCTGGAGAAGACAAACCAGGAGGAAAGGCTAACCTGCCTATGAACCAAGAGCTAAAGGAGAAGCACCAGAGCAGGATGGCTTAGAGAGAAAGCACGCACCTGCACAGCCAGAATGAGCAAGGGACCTCTGTCTTCCCTGTCATAATCAAATGGCTTGAGAAAGTCCAGACTGTGTGTGTTGGGGCTTCAGCCATTCTCCACAGCCAGTGCAATGGTAGTCAGGGACAGGAGTGAGGCAAGAGGAGGTGGAGGGAAGAAGGGCTCTGCCTGCCCCAGCTGACAACAATGCTCCCAGAGGGCAGGCAGAGTCCCTGCTGTCAAAAACAAGCCAAAGGAGGAGAGGAAAATTCCCCAAGGGCTTTTCCAATCCACTGGTGACCCACTTCACTTGATAGCCATGCTAGGTAAGGTGTACCCTGCTCAAAACTGTAATAGAGAAAAGAATCATAGACTCATAAAATGATTTGAGTGGAGAGGGAACCTTGACGATCATCAAGTTCCAACACCCCTGCCATGGGCTGGGAGACCTTCAACAGACCAAGTGGCTCAGAGCCCTATGCAGCCTGGCCTAAGCCAAATCCAGTCTGGCCTTCAAAAGGAGAAATGAATGAAGGTTTCTCTATGGTTTATGAAACAGTCAAAATTAAAACCAAGCACATATTTCTGTTTGTGCCATCCCGTGTCTCTTCACCCTCACCAACAGTGCTTATCAAAAGAAGGTTACTTGTATTTCCCTGTAATATAACCTTGGGGATATATTTTGCCTTGACTTAGGTGACATAATGAAGGAATCATCTCACTAGCACAGCCTATTTCCCTTCGTGCATCTGAGGATTTCCTGCTGGCTGGGGTTGCATTTCCCTGTTTTGTTTGTTCTGTATAAATGTGTAGTTTTATGGCATAGGGTTATTTCAGGCAGAAAAGACATCTCCTCTGCAGGACAGCGTTTGTAGCTGTCATTTGGGAGAGCCTTTGTGAGCCCTCATTAGGGCTCATAAAGTGCCGTAAAGCTACATGGCACTAAACACACATTATCAGTTATGCTGCTTCTGGATCTTCCCTTCCCTTCCCCAGATAACAATCTGCCTTCTGCACACAGGTTTTATATAAACTGCATTTCCATCTGTTTGGCTTTGTGGACATGTGTAAGATTCCCTTTCCCATGTTGAGTTACAGTAGCTCTCCACTTAACCCATACACACATCCTACCTCTTTGTTCTCCATAAGTAAACAAAAAAACAAAAGAGGCCTCTGATCCATTGACACACCTTCAAATATTTTTAAATTTTTCATTGAAACAAACCCCTGCAATTTCCAAACATTTTCTGCAAATCCAAAAATGCCTCCACAAATATTGCTTCACCTACACAGAAATGTTATGACAACATCAAATAAGAATAGATTTGATCTTTCCCAGACCAAGAAACTGAGTGATGGCCCATTTTACTTTTCTCTTTCCTCTACAATTTGCAGGCAAAGGAGACAGAAGGGCCTGGAGATGCTGTTTGCTCACTGTGAGATGTGTTTATTCACTGTTAGTTGATAGATAATTAAGTTAGCTCTGTTTCTCAGCTTCTTCCCTGGGAAGTGCCCTGGGAGGTGCTGAGAAAGCTTGTATGTTTCAGAGATACAGACAGCCCTGCTAGCAAGAAATTTATTTCCCAGCAAGACTATTCAAGTCAAACAGAAATTACCATGCAGACTGGACAAACTCCACTGACTGATGTACCAACAAACCATCAAAGCCAGAGCGCTGTGCTTTGGGAGAGCAGCACCAAACCCTGGTGCCCCAGAGGGGAAAGAAGCAGAGCTTCATCCATGCTGTGAGTCAGCTCTGGTGGCACAAGATGCACAAGATCCCTGTGAGTTAGGAAGTGGCCTGATGCCACAAAACCCCCTTCCAGTACATCCCAGTGTGTTCCAAACAGACACAGGGTGCAATGGTGGTATGATGACAGCGGAGACTATTGCAACATACGTGTGCTTTTCTGAGAGTCACCTTCCCCTACTGCTGTGCTGAGAGGGCTGTGAGGATGACACAGCTGTCTACCCCTTTCCTTCTCTCCCACAAATATTCTTTATTTAAAACATCTCCCACATATACATTTATTTTAACAATTCTTGTATTAGCAATCATGTGTTTATACTGCACTCCTGTTTTACTGGAACTTGAAGAAATGTTAACCATTGCTTCTACCACCAGCTTGTGGAGGGGTGAGTCCTAATATAGGCTTTTTACTTTTTTTTTCCCCTTGAGCAGCACTGCAGAGCTCTCCTCACCTGCCCTGGGCTCTCACACAGACACCACGTGTTGGCCAGCTGGCAGTAAGTGTGAGAAATCTCAGCACACAGTGACACTGAGCACAAACAGGAGCCCAGTGCTGAGCAAAACCACTGTGACACCAGAGAACAAGAGTGGCAGATAAACTGTTGTGTGTCTCCCTCCAACAATTCATCCTGGATTATATCACCTTCCAAATCTGATCCAAAGAAAGCACATTGCTGATGGCAGGATATTAGTTCTGTGGATTTGCACATTATGAGTTGGCCATATGTGGTGTGAAGCCACCTGCCATTTCTTGCTCTGGGAATGAGATCATTAAAAAGGGGGTGGAGGGAGAGGAAAAGTGTATTTCCTGCAAACATAGCATTGCCTTTCTAAGCTACCAGATGTGTATATCCTGCAAGCGTCTACAACAGACACTTAACTAAGCCTCTTAACAAGAGGTTAAAGAGCACAAAGCCCAGCTTTCCCCATTTTTGCAATCAAAGAGGCAGGGAGGGTTTTTCTGCTCACTCCCTTCCAAGTAGCTTCACATTCATGTCACTGGGAGAGCCACAGCCACATGAATGAAGAAGCTTGCTGAGGAGAAATGAGGGCTGTGGTCATCACTGAGATTACCAGATAACAAGGCTGCTAAAGCCTTTTCCATATCTGCTGCATACCTCATCCCTTCTCTTAGTGCTCCAGTTTGTGTTGAAAGTGAGTATGTGTTTTTGATAATAAACCCAGTAGATTTTTCTGTATTATTTGGCATTAAAGAATGGGCAGTAGCAGCCTGCCTGAGAAGATCTGCTCCATACTCTGCCCCTACAGCATCCCCCCAGACAGTGGGCAGAGTTTAGCACAAGGACCCCTTTGTCCCCAACAGAGCCTTTATTTGTTCCCCACTGCCATTTCTGCTCCAGTCTTGCCTCCTTTTGCTGTGGGTACTCCAAACAAACCTGGGCACTTGCTCCGGTCACCAGGACTGCCTGTGTCTCTTCCAGCTGGTTTATTTTTCTTTCTTTTCCCTGCCAAGAGGAGGGTGCCTGTGGTGCTTTTGAGCAGTGTTCCAAGAAGCTGCTAAACACCAGGCATCTGGTCTCTTGGGGCTGCCTTGGGAAGGCATTTCTCAGGGATACAGGCAGCATGACTCAGGTAGGCACCTCCAGGCACTTTACCCTCCTCCAGAGCATGGAGTCACTTGTAGCCAAGGAATCACTCCCCAGCATCTTCTGTTCAACTTCCAAAGCATGACACAAGGGATGAGTCTGCTCTGTCCTGTTAATTAATTAATGGCAGTGAAAGCTTATGTATTGCCATTCTCCTAAGTTTGCAGTGTGGGCCCCTTTGAGGCAGCTGCAGAGAGCCTCCAGGTCTTTATCACCCACACACATCTGTCCCACAAGCCTGCTTTGCAATGGACAAACTAAGGGACAGACTGGAGGCCACCATCACAATGTTCTGTCTGACTGAGGGCAGTTTACTTGTCACCACAGAACAAGAGAGCTGACCTTTTCCAGCCTGAGTCAAGTGCCAATCACTTTGTGCATGTCATCAAGGGCACTACTGGAGTTCAGCAAATCTGAACCTGCATGACATGGTCTGCACCTCTAAGGATGCTGATCCTGCATCCAAAGGCTTCTTGCTTCCCTTGCTGGCACTCACTGCTGCAAAACCAGCCTGGTACAAGCTGGGAGAGCTGGGGGCTGTGCTGGCTTGTGCGGGAGCTGCCTGGTGAGAAAGGGCGGTGAGCAAAGCGGGTTTTTCCACTGCCAGCCTACATGGAAAATATTTAAAACAGAGAAAGAAAACCCCAAACCACAAACCAGACTGAAAGGAAACAACATGCCCAATGGGGTGGGCTGTTTTGTTTGATTTTTTTTTAGAAATTGAAACTGAACAAATTTAAGAAGGTTGTGCTCTACACATTTTTTCTGTGCAAACTGGCTACATCAGCTAACAATTCCTTGTATGTGACTTGTCATATTTTCCTGCTTTTCCCTTTATGCTGAACAATGCCTCTTCCAATTGCTGATGCCACATCTCAGCCATGTGAAGAAAAATGACATACTTTTTTTCCAGTAGGTTTGCATTTCTTTTGTATTTGGTAGATCCCAGTTTCTTTCCGGTTCTAGGGAAAAATATTTTGTTCGAACCTCAGCATTATGAAATAATCCATTGTGTGGTAGAGGAGATTGCCTTCCAACTGCATTTAGAAACAGAAAATGTCTATAATGTGTAAGCAAATCTTCACCCTGTTGTAACCTGCTTTACCAGTCCTGTGCCCACAGGTTGCAGAAACGAAGAAATGTAAATATTTGAAGGAGAATGTGGGTGCAGAACCTTGGGCTAGAGGTGCAGTTTTCCCAAGGGATTTCCTGCTATATCTTCCCTATCTGAAAGCAGAAAGCATTCTGTCTCTGGCCCACCCAGATCCCCTTCTCTGGGGAGGGCAGCTCACGGGGCTCCTTATGCGGTGGCAGCAGAGCCCAAGGGTGCTGGGCAGCTGTGCCCTTACCCCTTCTATATTTCTCCATGGTTTGGGGTGAGCTCGGCCGCTGCCTCGTGGCTGCGCAAGGCCCGGCAGCCCTGAGCCCCCCCCGCAGCTCTGCCGCCCCAGGCCCGGCCCTCAGCACCGCCTGCCAATGCCTCCAAAACTCAGCTTCACCCCCTGCTCCTGGGCAGTGCCTGCCTCTCAGAGCAAGCAGAAACAGCCTGTGAGATGGGCTTTTCCCCAAATACTGAGCTTGCATGGTCGTGTTGTCTCAGTTGCTGCCCCTTGGAGAGGCTGCCCCAGAGCATCTTCTCCAGAGAGCACCATTTCAGTCCGTCATGGATATACCCAGCTTTGCTCACAAGTGAACAGGGGTCACCAGGGGATCACTGGGGCTGGTTTGAAAGGAAAGCAAGAAGGGAGCATTCCTCCTGCAGGCTGGGCTGGACACCTTCTCTCTTTTCCCACTGAGCCAATCTTTCCATGCTGAGGAGGCTCTGCCTGGGGCCCATGCACCCCTTTCCCAGGTTTGGCTATCACCTCTCCAAAGAGTAGAGCCCTCCTCTAGGATGCTGTGGATGGCTGTACCACATCAGTGGTGCCTAACAGCCCTACCAAGGAGTCAGCAGTGCTGGGAGCTCTGAGGAAAGCTGATTATGCTCTTATTTGTTTAGATAAATGTAAAGTAGGCTTGCAGCTGGAGAGAAAAGGATGCTGCCTACTGCACAGGCAGCATCTCTTGCCTCTGATTTAAGCAAAGCCCTGAAGGACTGAAGGGATAAATATATTTCTTTGACCTAACTCTTCCTCCAAGAACATTGTGACAAGTGGGGGTGATTTGGCCATGACTAATCAAGAGGCTTTTGCACACAGGACTTGGATACATCTTCCACTAAAGGGAGCTGGCTCATCATTATTTTGACCTTAGCTGGTTCCCTCATTAATAGACCCTATTACTTTTATAAAACCCAGTGCAGGTAGGCAGCAGCGTTTTAAAAAAATATCTTGTCTGATCAGACCCAAATGATGTCATGGCAATAGCAGCAGCAATCCTGGACATGGATTCAGACCTGAAATATTAAATCCCTTTGATGCTCACGGTTCAGCAGTCAGCACAGTGAATAAATGTTTGTGCCCAGAGCAATGGAAAGGGACGGGGCTGTGATTCGTCATGTCAGCAGAGAAGTCTCTGGGAAGTACCATTTGGCCTCCTCATCCTCCCACCTGAATCTTTCTGGTGCAAGCACTGATGCTGTCAACTCAATTAAGGTCAAAATACTTCTGTGCTTTTTTTCAGTAAGGGGCCACGTGCTACAGGCTGGCAGGCAGCACATAAAAGCAGCCCAGGAAGGAAAGGGTGGGGGAGAGGAAGTGTGGCAGGCTCTGTTGATGTAACAGAGACTTCCTGGGCAGCTCTGTCTCCTGCCAGTCTTGCACCAGGTGAGAGTCCAAAAGAAGCTAAAGGAAGAAAATAAACCTGTGAGTCAGTAGGCACTTGGACCTTGGACACAATAATAAAAGCACAGTGCACTTGATGATGTTTCTCTCCTCTTGCTCTCCCAGCCTGCATTTCTGACAGATCAGTACAGCATTACTGGAGAGTATTTTTCTCCTGTACTGTCAAACACCTGTTGTGGATTGTTTGATCCACATCTTCTCTGGGTTACTGGAAGAGGCCTAATAATCACAGGAGCAAATTGGCAACTATTCACAGTAGGACACTCTCAAGCAAATTGTAGTGCTGACAAGCTGTTCACTGAAGAACTGCTCAGGAGACTCAGCAGAGGAACAAAAACCAGATAAGTTTTACCATGAAAATTCAAGAACCTTATCCACATTTTGTGCATGGTGTGGTCAGGTGCAGTGACTACACCATGACATAACATGTCTTCACCAGCCTGGTTAGTAGTTTAGTTTCAAGATATCACCTGTTACTAAAATAGAGGGTTCTCCTACATTGCGGTTTTATGTCATTTTGAGAATTGGGACAGGGGTACTCTGTGACTCTCAAAGACAGTCTGAGTCAGACAGCTTGATCTATCCTTCTACTCCTTACCTCTTTTGCTTCTGAGTCCTCAGATTTCACCTAGACAAGTGACAAGTCTCTTCTGTGGACATAGGGTGTCAGGCAAGTAAATTATCAGTTCCCTCATCTTTCACCACAGATTGACAACACCTGCCTGTGTGTCAGCCTGGTGGGGTGGAGCTATGTGGAACAAGAGCACATTGCCTCCCGTCATGTGTATGAAGTCATGAACAAAAATGTCAGAGTTTTTCTAAATGAAAAGATCCCCCAGAAAGAAAAATGTTGTCAAATGCATTTGTTTCTGTGCATGGCAAGTTGGATATGTCCAAACTCTGATCTTGGGATGTGATCTGGGAGTGAATGAATATATGCCAGAGCAGGATGTGTGATGCATCAGGTTTACAGGTCATGAATTGTGGCTGCAGGGCTCCTGTGGGCTAAATTTCCCTGGTGAGGCTATGAATATGAATGAGTCAATTCCTGAAGCCTTGGAAAACATTGGAGGTGACCTTATAGCTGCAAAGGACAAAGTACTGACTGCTGTTCTGGAGTCTACTTACTCTCAGCTTAGTTTGAAGCACAAACTGTCAGAAAGCTGACAGGAGCTTCTCACATTGCACTTCCCAGAGTCAGTTTTAGACTCAAAAAAAGTGAAATAAAGATGATTAGATCTGCTGTCTGCCCTGTTGAGGATCAAAGTCCAACCATGTTCCAACAAGCTTTTCTAATTTTCACAGTTCTGCAGTACCAGAGATGCTTTTCTAAAGCAAACTACTGAACTGTGCCCAGTGCAACCCACTGCCTGATGTGCAAAGTGGATAAAGTAAATGTATATTACATTTCATTCTGTTTGTAATTAACATGACATTTTATAGTGAGTGAAACTAATTGTCTATAAAGATATTAGCTATGGGAAACATAGTTGACAATTTAATGTGGTAAGACATAAAATTGGTGCATTAGAGCAGGCTAGAGAGGTTTTGATGAACTGATGTCCTGATCCAGTCTGGCAACAGCTAGGACATGTAACCATATAAACAAATATCTTGTTCTTGTGGGCAGATGCTCCCTTCTGAGATGGTTTAGAGACACAATTTACCACTGACAGTATCATATAACTAGGCAGAGATGCTACATGCCAGGGATCTGCAGCTAAATTGTGCTACCTAGAGCTAGCTGCATGTATTTTTGCCCCTTCTCACCTGTTTCACAAACTGGTCACCAATAGAGTCATTCATTACCCAAGTTACTTCCCCTCTACACCAGTGCAGCCTGCTCCTGCTCTAATGCATTGTATACTGCAGTGTTATATGTACTGAAATGGTGAATCTGAGTGTCCCACTTACGACTTCCTCCACTACAGCAAGCAACACTGAAAAGTTGTTAAAGATCCACCAGCCACTCTATATTTAGCTTTTTTTTTTTTTATTAAGATCTGTAACAGAAGAACAAATTGTGTTGTTCCCGTAAGGAAGCTCTTTGAACAAAGGAGATACAATGTGTGCTATAATTATATAAACTGCAACAATCAAATTGCATCATCTCATTAAATAAAACAATCAGTGCTAAATGACAAAGCATTGTGTACAAGTGCATATACCTCAGCATCCACTGAGCATGGTTTTTCCAGAGGTGTTGGAGGTGTTGGATTCCTACCTCACACAGCTTGCACCAAATATCATGTTACATCCACCTCAGATCACATAAATTGACATTTACAGGGTCTGTCCAGCATAAAGATCAACACAAGATAATCATACAGAGATTTATCCACCTTCTTAGTTGTATTTTTCTGGCTGATAGGAACTTAGAGTGAACACAGCAGTGCTGTTATTTGGGCCCAATTATATAATTTCATTAAATTATAATTTCAAACTGGAGTAGATGTATCAATGTGTATGATCACCACACCTTGACCATACATTTTGTAGTTATGCCAGATAACTCTGGCAAGTTCTTTTTAAGAACTTTCTGTGCCTAACAGCCCCAAACCCATGTCACCTTGTCTCTATCAGGCATTGGGATATCCATTGTCTCCTCACATATGTTTGTTTCCAAAGAAAACTTATAAATTATAAGAATTAGGGAACAGAAGCTCCCATTGATTTAGAGATACTAAATTTGATGCTACCCATCTGTTTGCTCAGAAGAAGCAGGTTTCATGGATTATTTGCAGCCCATGAGGAGATAAGATTTGCTGAGGCCTGGGACAGGCGTTATTTTTACCTGAAAATTGCAGAACTGTGACAGGCAGAGTACCATGAGCAGAGCAGAGGATTAAGCAGTTTGTTTATCAGGACCAGGGGTTGCAGGAAATCCCAAGGTTAGGAACACACTCATAGAAAGCTTGATGGAATATGTTTAGGGAATATTTCATGCTGCACAACCAGCACTTTAGGAGGAGGCAACTAAGTCGGAAAATCTTGGCACAGGAATGGGACTCAGCTTTGGGAAGCTACTGGAATAAAATGTTTTATTTTGAAGCTTTTTGAGTTGGAGTAACTAGCTACAAAACTGAGGAGCAGAAGTGTCTTGCAGTGAGACCACAGTCACAGGAGTCTATCTCTAAATATAGTAACTGTTTCATTAGGCCTTTCACTGCAGTAAAGGCAATGTAATTGTTTGTTTGTTTGTTTGTTTGTTTGTTTGTTTGTTTGTTTGTTTGTTTGTGGTTTTGGGGTTTTTGTTTGGTTGGTTTTTGTTTTGGTGGGGTTTTTTGGGTTTTTTTGTTTAATTCTTGCCTATTACTAAGGGTGACTCGGGGGATTGGCAAACCATCATATTTCCTTTCTGCTGGGAGCAATAGGCTGAAAGGGGGCTAATGCTCCTCTCCCACTGCTCAGTGCTCTGATGCAAGACCAGAGATCCCCAGGGGCTTGAAGTCTGCTCTACCACTAATCAGCAAGACCATTTTCTAAGGCATAAATCCCATGGCAAGGTCATCATAAAGCATCTCTAGATTGTAAAGTAGCCAGTTTCCAATACTGAGGATGATCAATTTTGCATTCATGGTCGGCCTCATGGGACCTCAGGGTACACTCTGGGCTGGCTGCTGCTGTAGGATATCTCTGGGGTTTGAATGCATGCTTCATACATATGTACAAAGATAACAGCTGCTTTTCCCAGCTTTCTTCCTCTCTTTTGTCTATGTAAAATTATCTATCTTTCTGAAGAACTGCAACAAGGAAGAAATTGGCAAATTTAAGTTTCCTTCACATTTTTTAACCCCAGCATAATAAAACTTCCACCAGTGCCTGCTGTGCAGTTGTCAATCTCCTTAATGTGCGTCCTCTGAGTCATGTTAGTTCTTTTGGGATGAATAGAGCAGAATACAGAATTTATACTAATATGGTCAGGAAATGGGAGAAAAATCAATTTTATCTCTAGTTCTCAGCTTTTTCTCTGCTCCCTACACAACCAGGAAGAGCTGTCATTTAGACCACATGAGGTTCCTGGAGTGTGGGTACTGTCCAGATACAGGCAACAGGGACAGAGAGATAAGGGCAGTGAGAGAAAAGACAGCCCAGTAATGGCCTTCAGAAAGAGTAGATTTATTTGCAGTGTCAGTGTAACACCGGTGAGGAAGATAACTTTTTCTGCAGTTCTTAAATCTATTCATCTCCTGCCTTGCAAGAAACACCTCAAAGCAGAGGATATGTCCTGCCTTCTCTCACAAACCCAGACTGAAAAGCCTGTTCTGGTTTGACAAGTCAGGATGTGTCCCTGCTTTGCAAGCAGGGCCATTAAGGGTTGGATTGCTGGCCACCAACAATCCACCTGGATTAACAGCTGGGGCTCTGAGACTGTAATTTATTGCTGTTATTTATTCTGAGCTAAATCTGAATGAACCATCTTTGCTTTGCTTTGTACTTTGTCCTCTCAACTGCTGCTCTTTAGCATAAAGCCAGGCAATAACACTGCAGTGAGTAGAGCTCTGTCATGGCTTAACTTTGCATAAATCAACAAATCTACAAGGGCCAGGGCTGGCAGCAGACCCAAGGTTTCCCAATATGTGGGTCTAGTTTGCCATTTCCTGCCATTTGGAAAACCTTTTAGCTTTTTCCCTGGTTACAGATAACTCACAGATTTGGGTTCTGACTTCAGAAAACTGCTCCCTTTTCCTAGCTCCTGTTGTAAGTGAAGGTTTCCTCAGCAGCAGCCGGCACAAGAGCTTGTTTTATAATCCAGTATTAACTCCAGCAGTCACAGCGCTGTGCAAGAAGACATCCAGCCTGGAGCAGCTCATGTCTCTCAAATTAACTCGCCTCCTGGCTCTACTCCTTCCTTGCCTGATCTCTGTGCTTTGCTCTCTGTATTTTTGTATTTCTGTCCCCATTCCAAGATACTCTTTCTTGTCAATCTGTATGTTTTGGTTTTGATTCAACATTAGGCACGCTCTGTTTGTCACTGGGAAAGCCTTTGCAGGATGGGTTGTTTCATTTAGAGGAGTCTCCTGGGAGACAGAGATGAGATTGGTTTTTTTTCTTTCAATATCAAAACTAGCACCACTTGTGCTTTAATTATGTGAAAGCAAGCTGGTGAAGAATTTGATACTGATAGATCACAGTTGAAGGCTGCCAGCTTGGGGCAGGCTCCCATTCCAAGTAGAGAAATCAGTTCTCCTCAGGTATTTGCCTATTCTCACCTTTCTCAGTGAGCTCAGAGTGCAGCTGTGAGCTGTAAACATTAAGTATTTGTAGGTGACAGAGTCATATATATATGTGTGTATTTGACAGTGAACCAACATGAGAATCATCAGCCAAAAGAACGTGAATATCTAGAGACAGGTGGTACTCAACACATTAAAATTCTGATGTGTGGAAGACAGGTTTGGGGCACTGGGTTGTCTAAATACAAAATCTATTAAAGGTTTTTTACAACTTTTGAATTCATCTCCTTGATGGTGGACAGAAAGCTGCAAACAGCTTCTTGAAGAGCACCTTTCTTTACTTCTCTCTCCACAACATCCTCAGCAGACCAGCAGGCTATCCCCAGCAGGAACATGGGCTTTGGCCCACAGGCTGTTGTCAGCTTGGGCCTCTGAGCTATAGGCTTCTGAAGACCAGTAATATTCTTACCCAAATATATTTTTGTCTCCTTTTCTGCTTCACAGTGACAAAAGGAAGAGGGTGATGATTAAGCAATGAATGAGAAAAAGTAGGTGTCCCCAAAACATCCCAAATAATTCTTCAAAAACATCCCAGATAGGGATGGGAACAACAAGTAGTGAAGGATATGAATAGTTTTTCTCTGGGAAGGCCCAGCCTGGACAAGGATGGCATACAGAATGTCTGAAGAGGGTTCTGTGCCAGAGGGTTCTGTGCTAAGCCAAGGTTAGCATGGGCTGGCAGCTGGCACCTATCAGCCTGACCCATGTCAGCCTTTCTCTGACACAAACCAGGGACTCTTTTCAGTTCCCCAAGCACCTGGGTTATATTTATGCAGCTGCATTTTGCCTCCTGAATGGGCTTGTTTGGAGAAAATCTTGTTTTATAAATGCCTTATAGATTGTAAATGCCTGCAAAGTGCAGCTTGCCCACTACCCTGGCAGCTTTGGCTGTACCTGTAGCAGAGCCCAAAGCTCTGGCAATGCTTCCTGCAGTGTGCTGACAGATGAGACCAGCGGGTGCTGGAACCACCTCACTGCCTGATGACACTGTGCAGTGTCACCACAGCAGGAAATTATAGACCCTGTCACTTATTCAGAATTTTTAAAAGGATTAAATTTTTGCGCGGATGGGATTTGCATGTGAAATGATACTCACTAGGAAATAATTATGAGATAAGGCCATCATTGTGCTTCAAGGCGAGGCTGATTTCCATCTGCATCAGAAATCACTGCCTTCACACTCTTGGAAACACACTCTGATGCTTAAGGTGGTGCTTTTGTCCCTGGTCACAAGTCAGAGACGGGTGTCCTGATCCAGCAAGACCTTTGCCCTGTTTTTAAACAGAAGACATAATGTGAGGGAGGTGAATACTCACCTACTTTAGAGGTGAGTACAGCATTAAGTAGTGTTGCATAGGTCTCCAGGTTCCCACGTGGGGCAGGACATCTGCCCCCCTCCCCTCTGCCACAGACGGTGCATAAAGAGATAACCTGGGCTGAAAGACCCAGCAAGGGGTCATCTCTGGCACCAAAAGGGCTCAGGCCTCAGCTGAGGATCAACATCTTAGTTTGGAGACCTGATGTGGGAAGAGATAAAAGAAATATTCTTGACTAAGAGAAACCGTTTTACAAACTATAAAAGACACAAGTGTAATCAGAGGCAAAAGCCTTCTACACACACACCCTGAAAGTGTGGGAGACTTCTCGCCGGAGTTTGGATGCAAATCCATGGTTACTTCCCTGGGGATTGAGGGAAAGGATCCTCATGTGTGTCTCACCAGCAACTAGATGATAAGACACATTGAATCCTAAGTTATATTAAGTCTTTGCTAGCAGTAATACTAATAGGTCCCTTTAACCCCACTCTATGTACCTACTAGTAGCCTCTTTTTGTCCTTACTCCTGTGTAGTGTTAGTTTGTTTTTAGTCTTATGTCTGTTAGTGTTCTGTCTATTAAATAAATAATTAATTCTATAATAGACCAAATCAGGCATTATTAAAGAACTTGAGAACGAGAATGAGTTTTGGGGTGCTGGCACCTCAAAAAAGCTGCTGCCTGCTGCCAGAGGCCTGGGCAAAGGCAAGGATTTATCTAAGCCACCACTTCCATTTGTAACACCATGCCTGCAGCCAGGATCAGCTGGGATTGGGTTGCTGCAACCTGGAGAAGGAGTGTCTTACCTGTAGCTTTCCTCTCCCCAGGAGCACCTCAGCTGTGTTTGCATGCCCTGCACAGCTCAGGGGTTCTCACCAGCTTCATCTTTCATTACTTGCTCCTGTCCAAGTACTTCTGTGATGGGCTTGTGTATCAGCAGGGCCTTTGCTTGGTGACAGGGAGCCTGTGCAGTCCTCCCAGACACACAGAAAGCCTGTTCTGGAGACAGGGATGACCCACAGACCCCTTGGCTGTGTCAGTAAAGCCCAGCCTGCTGGAACCTGGCTTTTTCTCAATCCCATCAAACTTTCATGAGGGGCCGTACGACATAAAATTTCTTCTGTTAGAGAACACCCAAGTTTCCTCATTTTTTCCAGCAAGCAGAATAAAAAAGAAAGGGTAAGAAAAACATAACCCTGGCTGTGAGTATATTTAGAGGTGGCAAAGAGCTCCTCTGTGAGAAGTAGACATGGAAACATTACTCAACCTGCTGGGAAGAGCACTTCAGGATTGTTACCTTGTTTGCACACTGAGCCCCTGGCAGGGCTTTTAGGACCCGGCTCTGAAGAAAACAAGCAAACCTCATAGTATCTCAGTCAAAGTGTAACAACAGCTTTAATAGACCAGAAGAAATTTTTTTGATCTAGCTGGTTTCCTGTAAACCCAGAAGATTTGGAGAGTTTTCTTAAAATAATTGCTTGGAAGCAAAGGAGTATTTATATATGTATATTTATGTACCTATCTAGGGGAGATTGGAGAATTAGTGTGCATGCAGGTGCACCAACCCTCCACAGTGGCACTTGTACACGGGTATGAGAAGCCCTGGGTGACTGGCAGCCACCTTGGCTGGCTCTGCATCCCAGACCTGCACCTCACAGTTTGGTTTCACCAGGGAGAGGCTCCGTCACAGCTCTCTCTCGCAATTAAAAGAGCTCATAATGTTTTTTTACAAGCTGCTCTTGTTTGCAAAACTCCCAGAAATGCTCTGCAGAAACAGTATTATCTAGGAAGTTAGAAGGGAAAAATACTTACAACTTCCTGCAGGGGAAATGGCATAAAAATACATGTACAGGCAATACTGCCATAGTTCATAAACAACACAGGGAGATATTGATACCTGAACTGTCACAGTGGTGTGACTAAGAATCCCTTTGTCTCCCACAGCCAGCAAAGATGTATTAGCAAAGGAAACACACAGGTAATGTCATTATGCAGCAAAGTAATTAAATAACGCCTTTCAAAAGCAGAGCAGTCTCAGTGCCTCCTGGCATGCAGACTCCTGCTTCCAGCCACCATCTCCTCCAGAGCAGCAGGTTCCTGTAGGCTCTGCCTTCCTTTGGGAAATGCCAGGCACTTGGGAGCTTTCATGTTCACTCCATAGGGCAACCAGGAGAGGCAAGGCCCCCTCTCCCCAGCCTGACTCCCCTGTTTCAGAGGGCAGAGACATTGGAATGCAGCAAGCCAGGCTCTCTGGATCCACTTTGGCAAATGGATTCACACTTCTGGCACTGCAGTGCCACTGGGGACTGACTTTGCAATGCCCACCCCTGGGGCACAGCCAGCCACTGAGAATGACTGAGCTCTTGCCTGTCCTTGCTAATGATGGAAATGATAGCCAGCTCGATGACTGAATTAATTACCATTCCCACTTTGATCCCCTTTAGGATCAGAGTCCTGGATGTTTTGGGCAGACGTGGCTTTTCCCTGCACCTCTTGGTGATATGCCTTTCCCTTCGGGCTCCAGCATCATGCAGGAAGAATATAAAAAACCTTAAGCTTCTCCCTGGCAGAGGGCTGTTGCCTGCCTCTTGCTTGATTCCCAAGATAGCAGCTACCAATGGCTCCCTAGAACAAAGACCTCCACATGTGCTCACAACAAGCTCTCAAAACAGCACAGATGATGGGGACATGGGACCAAAGAAACAAAACCTTTTTAGTTCCCCTTGTGTGTTTGCAAATGATTGAAAAAACGGATTCAAAAGAATGTCCAATTCAGCAAAACTTTGAATGGCATGGAATGAGCAATTCCTGGCACAGGCTGTAAATTCCAGGTCTGATTCATGCAAACTTGGATAACACTGTGCAATGAGAGCTAGGGAAGACAAGAGAGCATCACGGTGGGCAGAGAGCTGAACAGCAGGACTGGTTCATTCAGGTGCTTCACCTCTGCTTTACAGAAACATCAGCTCAGGAATACTGCCTAAATATGGTGGTGGCTGTCCTGCTTTTCTATTGCAGATCTGATCTGTGCTTTTTCCACAAGGCGCAATTTAGGTAGAAAATGTTTCCATATTTTGTGCTAGTGGCAATATGAGAAGCAAAACAATATGGAATGTGGTCCAAATAATTAATTTAGTAATAATAATAAAAAACAGAGTATGGTTTCTCGTTTGAAGCAGACCCATTACCATAACAATGCAGTGAGAGGGGCAGAGGAATAGAACAGCCCTACAATGCAAAGAGGATCTCTTTCCCCTCTCCTGGAGGAGCTTCCCAGCCAGCTATGGAGCTTGCAGATGTGGCTCCCAGCAGGGTGTTTTGGACCATGGTGTCAGCATCCCTGCTCCTCTTCTCTGCCACCTCTTTTTGATGAGCCTGTGCTGCAAGGATTGGATCCCTGATCTGCCAAGGGGTGAGTGTCAGGGTATGTGTGGTCAATCTCGTGGTCATCGGGATGGTCACATTTTTCTCCAAGCATATAGTTCCTGTCAGAAACAATCAGAACCATGCTAGGCAAAATTTGCATTGCTCTTAATGATAGGAAAAGAGTTTGGGGAGAGATGGCTCAGGACCTCATGCCACAGAGGGAATTACCTTATAGCACAGTGAAGGAAGTGCCATGTGTGACTTCCTCACATAGTTAAGATTTTGCTGTCAAAAGGGATCTGCCAACAAGCAGTCTGAAAAGAAGTAAAATGGCTAGGATGTCTTTAAAAGAAGAGCAGATCACAGCTTGGCACGAAGCTACTTTTGTTGGCAGTGTATAATTGATGTGAAATAAATTACAAGCCAAAAAACAGAGAAATCAGCCTGTTCTTTAGGGCACTGCGTCTAATGGGGGTTGAACGCTTTCTATTTCTGGCTGAATTATTCTGATGTGTGAAGCATGACAGATTGAATTGCTGCCCAGCATCTTATTAGGTTTATTTACTAAAAGGCAAAAAGCATGAGAAGACAAGATAATCACACCTGAAGTCTGCCTACCCCTCCCCACTGTCTCCCTCACCCGACAGTGCAGAGGAAAGATTAATTTTATTACAGATCCATGAGAGAGGTGTCAGAGGCCCTAGGCAGATGGACTGTCATGCTGTGCCACTGTGGCATTGCCAGCAGACTCCCTGTGGCTGCCCCAGAGGCTGGTGGACCTTGCACAAGGGTCGGGACAGGAAAAGCCCCATACACTGTGGCGTGATCCAGGAGGCACAGCCAGGACACTGATGCTCTGCCCTGCTCAGCAACTGGGTCTTGCACACTCTCGAGTAGAACCTGCTGGGCAGTCATCTTTGGGTGAGGCAGACAACAGGGAGGAGGCTGGGACATTGCCAGTTTTTCTAATTTTTTTCTCATCTTAGAGAGACAATTCAGATTAAATCCCTTCCAACAGAGACTGTTCCTCTACATACCCACATCTCCCCATCTGGAGAGTCCCCAGGCATTTCAGATGCATCCTCACAGTCATGCTCTGCATATGAAATTACATCTCTATGTGAACCCAGGGATGCCAAAATGGGGAAATATGCTTATTAAAAACATATTCATTACTTTAAAGGAGTCCTCAAGCAGCATTGTTATTAGGCTGTGATATTACTATTTGCTCCCTCTTGCCTGTAGTGCTCTTTCAGAAGTTTAAAAAGAACATTTCTTTCCCTGCCAATTTTCTCTTTTGGTTTCACTAAACGTTTAATGGTTAGTAAGTTTCTATTCATGTCTGCATTATTTTTGAGGAATTCAGCACTGTGACAGGAGAGGTACTTGTGCAAGCTCTCAAGTAATGCCTTGGCAGAGTTGTGTTCCAGGCTGTACCAAAATGAGTTCCTTAAGCTGAAAAGAAGGGATGGTGTTTTTTCTGCTCCATTTACAGCAGTTCTAACAGGTTCCCAACAGCCTTGGTAAGAAGCAGGTCACCCAATCTATGCTTTAATCCACAGATGGGTTGCAACAGGACCTGCTGTGTGTTTGTCACCTGTCATTAGAGGGGCAGCCCCAGTCTCTGCTGCACCTCCCCAGCAGAGATGGAAGCAGAAAACAGGACTGTGCATCTGTGCAACCTGAGGCAGAGCAGAAAAAGAGCAGGCAAAAATCTGACCCTGAGGAAAGTGTCAGATGTTTTTTGAAAATATTGAAAAATGCTTTAAAATAGTTCCTCTCCGCTGAAGGTTTGCACTTTTGTGTTGTTTAGACTCCGCCTCTTACACAGTTAATGGAATTCTGTTGGTCCCCCCCGTGTTCCTGTCTCAGGGAGACTAATGCTTTACCAGCATAACTGAGTTTTCTTCAGTTCTCGGGTTTATGGGCTCAGAGCTGTCATTTCATTCCAACTTAGCCTGGTACAGAATTCAAGCCAGCATGATTTTGGATGAAAGCTAGAGAACAAAGCTGGCTTTTTCCTCTAGCTGTCCTTCAGACCCTGATCCCGTAGCAGATCTCGGGTTGCACTCACTCTATCCTAAGCCAAAATAAACATAATTAAAAACATTGACCATGTAATGAACCAGAAAGAGTAAAGATCTGAACTCTGGACAGCCTGTACTTAAGACAAATGCATTAAGAACTGGGCTGTCTGGATGTTTCTGTAGAATTTACAATTCATGGCTTTTGGCAGTGTATTTGGGGGAGCAAGTGATGCTATGGTTTTGGGTTTTGTTTTTATTTTTGTTTGGTTTGTTTGGGTATTTTTGCTTTGGTTTGTTTTTGGTTTTTTTTAATCTTTAAACCACTATGCATTTGATCCTCTGCAAAAATCCTTTCTTTCTGGTCATTTCTAACAAATAAATCAGATTTCTTCACTATTGATTGTAAGATAAAGATGAACAAAACAAAGGCTAAGGTGAGCTGTGAAAAGTAGCAATGTTTTTCGTTTAAAGAGACCATCTACATCAGTGGATTTGGCATTTTTGTTGACTTTTATTAAACTGAAGTTTAGAAATGTAAATTTAGATGACTGTGTTCTAACATTTTGCCCAGCCTGTGTTGGGAACTTTCACGGTTGTTTCAAAAGCCATGTCGCCCTGACATGACATCAGAGTGCCAGAGGATAATTTGGGAGGAAATGTACTTTTGAGGATCATCTCATCCAAAGCAGGACAAACTTGCCCTTTGTTCTGCCAAGTTGTGAATATTTCCAGACATGAAAGTTTCACAGCTATTTCAACAAGCCAACCTGCTCCAGTGCTGGACTACTTATCACTCTCCTGAAATAACCACAACAAAAGTTGTGCATTCATCTCAAAAATTCAGCTCCTGTGCTCCGTACAGAAGCCCTGTGTTAAGGATCCAGCCTACTGCTTTCTTCAGTAGGACACAGCAGGATCAAATTCCGGGAGACTGGAAATTTAAATACCACCATCCAGCAAATATCTCAGGTGGGTACAGTGGGCACAGAAGAGAATGTTCCAGTGCACTGGTGACATCTCAAGTCGTGTACGGGGTGGATCTGCTGTGTCTGGTTTCCTCCCCCCCTGCCCAGCCCTGGAGCTGACAGAGCTGATTCAGAAGCAGGGACTGTGTGTGTCCCACAGGCAGAGGGCCTCTGTGTTTGGCTGCCACAGAGAAACCTTTGCCTACAGCCGGTTCCACCAGCAGATTTCTGGTTGTTTAAAATTTCCCGTGACCCTTCCTGCATTCAGATCAGCCTCCTCTCTCAGCAGAGGGTGGAAAGCAGCTAATGGATACTATTACAAATTAAGCATAATTAAAGTGGGGTGCTGCCAAGGGTTCAGGGCAAACCTGCCTCAATTACACCTGTAGCCAGCACAAGCCTAGCGCATCTCCCAAGAATTTATGGAAGAATTTAGCTGCAATCAGTGCCCACCACTTCAGTATGTGTAGAACAATTCAGGCTTCCAGCACAATGAAGAAGTAAACAAAAGTTTCTTAAAATACCGTGCTCTGGGTGGTATTCATCTGTTCAGACAGAAGGCATCCAGCTAAGCAACCAAGAAAATGCCCTGCAAATTGCGCTTTGCATTGTTCTCTATTTATAGCTACATATAAGGTCTGAGGGAGGAAATTTCCCAAGAGATCAGCACTTGCTGCAATGGGTTCAGCAGTGGCAGTCCTCCTCGTGCCTCATTTGGTGCTGCCACAGCCAAAGACAGCTGATCAGGATCTCAGGATCATTAAGCGTAATAGAACCGTGTCTACAAGTGTTTGGGCAGAACAAGGGGAGGAGGTGATGCTTTGTGCCTCTAACACAGGACATCTTCCTTCCTCACTAACTAAAACTTCTGAGACCCTCAAAATCTGAAGTTGGGCACAATATATTCAATGTATTCATATTGCATTCAGTAGCCTGTCTCAGCATTTGAGCTGAGCAATTGATTTGGGAACAGAAAGGTACCCTTGAGGATCTTTTCCCTGCTCTGAGTTTCCACAGAATTCTAAATTCAGGCATACTGCCTGCAGACCATCCCACTGAACTCTGTTCCTAAAGAGAGAAAATAAACTGCTCTCTGTAGCTGTTGTCATACAGCTTTGTCTGTAAAGCTAGAGAGGCAAATCTTGAATACTTTAAACAGATTTTTTTGACTTAAGCTTCCATTTCCATTACATGTTATTTTACCCAGATGGTGGATGACAAGGCAGTGTTGATAATGCAATTTAGACCTGCCATCCATCTCATCATTAATGTCTCCTAGTCTTTCTGATATATTTTAAGAGTAAAAGAGATCGAATACATGCATACAAGCATGAAGCTAAAAGCACACAGAAGAAAAAAAGTTCTACAAAATTATTCTACAACATTTCTGCAGAATCTGAATTAGTTCTGAGTAGAGCTGCCATACTTGCAAGCAGTTTCACTCATTAGATTTATTGGTTGCATGTGCAAAACAGTGGGGCAGCAAGAGGGAGAAGAGGGCCATTCTATCTAATTTGACTCCATGAAAGGCAAAATGACTGTGGTTATTTGTCTAGATGTCTCTAATTTGGACAAAGCAAGATCAGGACACAAATTTGACTCCTTTTATATTGATGTGCCACCACATGGGCAGCCAGCACTTGGGGGACTACTGTGCCACCTCTTCCCAAAGCTCTGGGTCCAAGCCCTGAATTCACGTTTTGAGGGTTTTTCCCCCATGATGGCACATGCAGGATTAAGATTATGTTTCAAGTTTAAGAGCTATCTAAGAGGCTGAGTAGAGACAGCCAAAGATATTTGTCCAATCAGGACATATGCTGCATTTTCATATGCTTTTTATGAGCCTGGAGAATTCCCCTCATCCCAGAACAGCTGCCACTTCATACACCAGGAAATTTCTTAATAATTTAACTCAGTTAATGCAGCTTTTGTAATAATTGAACGATATGGCATAGGTATGCACCTGAAAATTATATCCACCATGGGTCCACCATTGTACAGGCTAATTGCTCATTAAAGGAAAGAACTGAAGAAAAGCAAGCGCCAGTGATTAGTGATTGCGAGCAGTCAGCACACAGAATAAAAAAAGATTGCTGTCACTGCAGATTAACAGCATTAGTAATATCTTATTTCACACAACATGTGGTGAAGTCTGCTAGCAAATAAAATTAAAGCCCACTCTTACCCTATCCTTTACAATTTACCAACAGCACATATTCTGGCCCTCAATATCTACACGGTTTATATCAATTGACCCATTAGTCCTCATGGGAGAGGCAGATTTACCACTGACTGAAACTAAGGGTTGTGCATCTTTCAAGTGCCACTGAAATCAGGGAGCAGTTTTACCTCCCTTTTCATAGGGGAACAAGATTTCACCCTGTCTCTCTAAATTCCTGGTGGATGAATAGATGGATGGACTTTTCCCCACCATGGATAAGCCTTTCAGCAACTTCAGTGATATTGTTCTTACAGGCCTCCTGCAAGACCAAAATGCTTTATCCTCTTTGGACATGGAGGTGGGAACAGAAAGTCTGTAGAAAGGTTCAGAACAGAAAGTGGAAGGCACCTGTGCTGTTACCAGCACAGCATCCAGCCCCCTCCCAAAGTGATGCCTGACTAAGATGACAAGGATGGCATCAGCAGCAATGTGTTGAAGCAATCTTAGCAGAAAAACACCTTGCAATGACAAGGTTGATTGCTTAGCACTTTGTTACTGCACTCCTGAGCATATTTAGAAAAGGCTTCCTGTCACCTGACAGCCTGAACAGACTCCAATCTGCACCTGACTGTTGGGACAGTTCTTGCAATGGACTGAGGACTACGAAAAAGAAAGCAATCAGAGGTGGTGGATCTTTTAACAGATGTTATCCATCTGAAACTGAAATTGTTGGTAAGACAGCCTGGCCAGCTTGCTAAAAAAGGTGGTCAGGCTGAATTGCCCTCTGCCCTCTGGGTTTAAAAGCTCAGATTCTACAAATGTAGAGAAGGAAACATTGTCTATTTCAAAATCAACAACAGTCTGTTTCAAAATAATGTAATAAAATTAATTATCCTTTTCATATCTTTTCTGCCACAGTCTAATAAGATTACTTGCTTAAGAAACTGCACATTAAAATGGCACAAGCATGCAGGACCCCACATCTTACTGCATTAGGGCTAGAGACAAGCACTGTGATTGTTAATGCTCCCTGAACTTTTGCTGGACCTAAGAACTGCTCCAACTCAAGAAAACCAGACATGTCAGGGCTCATTTGAACCAAGGTAAGAGACTGCTTTGACCTCCACTGGTCTATTTTCTGAAGCAAGTGCCAGCTGATTCCAAAGAGATTTTCTTTGGCTGGTCTTGGTTCAGACTTGTTCAGTCATCTCTCTGCCTTGAGAAACCTCTCCCTGTGAAGCATTTCTTGCTTTATCACCTCAGTCTGTTTCTGTTGCTATGGCTCTCCCAAGGCCTGTTGTGCTGCTTCAGCCAGCACGTTCTCTCTTCTCCTTCTTTAGGCACCATACCCTGCCATGACACATTTCTCCCTCTGCTTTCCTCGAGGTCAATGTTATATTATGTTAATTCCTTTTATCTCTCTTTCAACTTACCTGGCTCACTGATCTTTGCCATTGCTCCTCTCCAAGGAACATGAGGATTAATGTGTTTGCTGATGGTGCTATTATGAACTACTGTGAAATTTATTATCTTTTTTAAATCAAGGAATAATTTTAACGATCACTTTTTTTTTATCAAAACACCTTCCAAAATTAATGGTTGCAATCCCCTTGTGCACGCTCGGAGCAACCCAGACAGGGAGGAATTGCCCAAGCTGAGCAAGCTGCAAGGTGACAAATGGTACCAATTTTTAAAGTTGCCTCCTTGCAACTCCACCCCAGCTCGCAGATTTGTGTCCCTTCCCACTCCTTGGCAGAATGTTCAGCACAGCCAAGCTGAGGCCTCATTAATCACCTGCTCAGCTGTTGCATCTCCCTGGATGTAAGGAGCTGCTTCAGTACATCTGATCTGCCTGGATTTAAAAATTATGTAGATGATCTCCTCATGCCCCTCCTTTCCTCCCACGTACACTTATTCCATGTTTTATTGTATCATCCTTCCTGATGGATGTTGTTAGGACTTACAGGGTAGCCTTGTTCTTAATACACTGGAAGACTTTTGCAGCTCTGGAAAGAGCAAGAAAAAATGCTTGTTATTGTGGGTGCTGTTTTGCAGAAGCCCCTGAAATTGTTGCTCCTTCTGTGCACACAGCCAAGATCCTAAGGTCTCTTGAAGTTCAGCAAAACACTTGCCCCATCTGCAGCCCGCAGATGTGTCCAGATGATCCAGCCTTCATGTCCACACCCTGCCAAAAACTGTTCGTCATGAGGCAGTTCAGTATCTACTGGCAGTTTAAAGAAGACTCTTGCTTACTGCAATTGCATTGTATGACAGGGGACTTAAAAATGTCACATTAGATCTCTCTCTGACTCTAATGGTAGGGCCCATCTGTTGCTCTAGTGCAGAAGAGAAGAATGGGCTGCTTCTCTTCCTCATGCTGCCAAAAGGATCTTGCCCTTTAGGTAGCCAATCAATAAACCCCCTCTTCATGTTCCCTCTAGGTCCAAGCAGAAGTTTGACTGCTGGTGGGGTGAGAAGCATCTGGCCCCAGAGTGCTCCTGGAGCCCAGCACTGGAGCCCATCCACTAAGATTTCAAAGCTTCAAGTTCTTCCCCTTTTCTTTTTTCCTCCCATTGCTGGTTCTCAAAAGCTCTCAAATGCTCCAGGGCAGGAAGCAGAATTTAAAGAAAATTTGAATTAAGAAACTAAACAGTGCTCCTTAGTGGTAACACACACTGAAGGTGCAGGCAGTCTTTTTTGTTTCTAATGGCACAGTGAGTGCCATTCCTGTAATTATTTTATTCCCATTAAATACAGCATTTGCTGAGCCTGGAGGCTGTGCCTAGGTTGCTGTGATTATCCAGAGCCAGGCCCTGCTGAGCTCTCCAGCTGAAGCAGGGCCAGCATTGCATTGCTCCAGGTCGACAGGCTTGTGCCTGGCTAATGCCTCCCTGTGCAGGGCTCCTGGCACAGGGAGAGCTGGCAGCAGGCTGCTGGCTTGCCAGGAGTGCACCACGGAGCCTGGCCTGCTGTGATGCTGTGCTCCACAGGCTGGGCAGCCTGCTGGGGCTCTCCTGGCTTAAGAGAGCAGAAATGTGAAGAAAATCAGTGTGATGGGAGGGTGAGGCTGATATCTGAATGAAACCTGCAGGTAATCTTATGGGAATAGGGGTTTAAAAAGAAAAGCACATGCCAGAAAGGAGATGGACCAGAAGCAGCCTCCATTAGTGTTTCCTCAAAGGCAGTGGGAGGATGGGTCAGTCCCCAGGGTAGGTTGGAGTTGCCTTTCTCCAGGGAGATGCATTACTGCCTTCCAAAGCCACCAAGGCCAAGTCTGCTGCTCACCCACCCATGGCTCACACTCTGCTCTGCATGGGTGGAAAAATTACTCTGCTTTTTCTTAAATTTCCTGGGGCCCAGGAAGTCGCTATGTCAGGGAACTTTGCCATTAGATGGGAGATTTCATTAAACAAGATCTCTCAGATCAGGGCACCCAGTGGGAAAGGCACTAAGCTACTGAGTACAAAAGGGGAGAAGCCTTAGCAACCAGAGGCTGTATGTGGGAAAGGATGCCAGCCCCACCAAGATGTTATTTTCTAGCCTTAATCAAACAGGAGAGAACAGAAATTCATGCTTAATTCCTAGATGTTTAATTCCTCAAAAGCAGTGGTGCATATGAGGTTTTTCTGCCTCCTGCACAAGGCACGCTCTTGGTGCAGGAGTACCAGGGCTGAGTACTGTCCCTCTGAGGAAACACCAGCACGGCCACTCCCTGAAAAGCCCTGCTGCACCAGCTCTGCCCCTGGTGGCATGGGGCATTCCAGAGGGGCACATGGTCCTCTGGGAGGAAAAGAGAACAAACACCTCGAGGATCAGCCTTGAGAGACCAAAATAAATTACCGGCATTCCTTGGAATGTAAGAAAAAAAATAGAGGGCAGCAAAAGAGCAATCCCAAACTAAGCTGCTGAGTCACTACTGGAAGCCTACATCTCCACAGGAGAGCTGGGCCAGGAAAAATGTTTTGCTTTTTTTCTCTTCCAGCAGGTACTGGCTAGCATTTGCCAGCAAGAAAGCAGCCTCCCAGATAATACCACAGCCTGAATTCACACAAAGTGGAAGCCCAGCTGGGTGGTTTCCCTTTGCAGTAGATTTTTTTAGAACATGGATATTTTTTCACCGTTATCATCACTGTTTAGCAAATGACAGATCTGCTGGAGAGCTTCACAGACAGTTTTGATTCACTCAGGGCCCAGCTCTGTTTCCCAGAACTGTAGCTTCCAGGGACAGAAAACTCCATTTTCTCCATCTGTCGGGCCCAGAAGGGCTTTCTTTGCCACAAAGAAAGTAATTTCCCAACATTAAATTGCTTTGTTTCACAAGCTTGAGGTGATGAGAATGTCCCTGTTTCCCTATGGTCTGCTACCAACACCTCAGACACGTCTGGTTTCATCTGGTCCTAAAATTTCTGACTTTGGGGATGCTCCTGAGCCTCTTCAGCCAGTGCCTCTCTCATCAGGTGCTAACACCTTTAAGTCGTATATCTCTAATGTTTTTGCATCCACTAAGATTTCAAAGCATTTACTGGACTTTAATATATGAGGATCCCTTGTGGATTGTTAAAATAACAGAATATCTCAGCTCTTTCATAAAAGAACTTTTTCTGTGTCCCAGCTTAATTTCAAAGAACTGAGGAAGCCAGCCCTGTCTTGTAGGTGCTGAAATTGATGCATAAAGACCCAAATGATTTTCCTGAAACCACACTTCCAGGTCAAAAGCAGAGTCTGAGTCCTCTGAATCCTTTGGTCATGCACTGTTCCTGTGACCCCTACCCCCCCCCATCTGGGGGATCTGCTCAGTGCTCCTGCTAGACATTGCTACTCCTCCATTTCCTCACTCTGTGACATATGGTGCTGATCTCTGGCACTACCCTTGCCCATGTCACACTTAAATTTGTCCCAGTACCAAGCCTGCTGTTTGCACAGGCCATTCATTAGGGACAAGTAGTGCAGGGAGCAATGAATGTTGCTAACTGCACATAATTACAGATCGAAATTATCTTATGCTGTATGTGTGTGTCTGTTTATAGGGCAATTACACTGTAAATAGGATGCAATTAGAGTGATCTGTGCTGAAGGGCTGCACTTGTCTCTGGGTGCTGAACTGATTGGACTCCAAATGAGGATGCCATCTCCTTTCTCTGGAGTTTCCCCCACAAATCAAGATATTGTCAGGTTCTTCAGCTTCAACCCTGACCTTTGGAGGCAATTTTCACAAGTTTGTCTTGTTCTGCTGCCCCTGTGGCAAACAGATGTCTCAGGAATGCACTGTTTCTACTAACTATCCCCTTGTCTTAGTTTTCCTTCTGCTGTTCCTCTTCTTTTGGCTAAAGCATATGTACTGGTCAGACATATCACAGCCTTAGGTCAGGGTCCTCCTAAACTAGGATTTTGATGGCAGCCTAAGGAGATGGTGAGTCATTAGGTGATGTCAGGTGTTCACACTGTTCCTGCATAAAATGAGTTTGCAGGTCTTGGTCAGAACAGTGAAAATCCACAGAATGTGGCTGTTGTTTCATTGGAAATCTCATGGGAGTGAAAATTGCTTTACTATCCTGGTCCTTCTTGCTAGAATGGAAGAAGTTGTCTGTTTTTTACAGTGTTCAGCAGCAGGAGCTGCTGGTTGGAGCTCTGTAACACTGCTTCAGCACAAAAGTTAGGTAATAAGAATGAAGTTGGCAGGGAGTGCTGGGAAGGAAGTATTCCCTGCTGCTGTTTTCTCTTGGTTCAGTGAGTAAACAAACCTCAAGTCCCTGCAGTTGTCAGTCTAGCACTTTTTACCAGAACTGGCATCTTAAGCAATACAGATGATGTTGGGTCAATAAAGTCTCTGCTAAGAATAGCTGTGCAAAGAGGGCTTTGGGCTTTCTATAACATTTACATTGTGAGCTTCTCACTTCCTGTCTGCAGAGGTTACTCAAACGGGAACGTTGTTGAACGCAACCCTTTATTGGAAAGCAGAACTCAAATTCAAGTTGGGCTTTGGATACATCAAAAAAATGTGTCAGATGAACTCTGATTGTGAAAACTTCCTGGCTGTTCCTGAGGCTTGATAAAATCATGATGCAGTTTGAAGGGGGTTTGTTTACAGCTTTTGCTGTATAAATCAGTACCACAGTTTAGCTTCTAGCACAGTGGTGCTACTGCTGGCAAACTGAGTGGCACTGACATTTGGAAAGCTAGCTATGACAAAAAATAAGAAGTCAAGTATCAATAGTTTTCACTCACAGGTTCCTGGTTTCCCAGAGAAGTCTGAGTTGTTCAATGTAGTCAGTTTGGCACAAACTGTACTTTCATTACCTCCACCAGCAAGAGGCCTTCCCAGCTTATGACATCCCTTGAGTCAAAACTAGTCTAGAAGTTCATTCAAAACAAAGATCAGAGATAAAAAGGCCTTTAGACTAGTCTATCCCTCACCTCTTTTTTTTTAGAAATCTGGAATTCATATCAACATGGGCAAAAGTGTGATGGAGATGCAGGTATTGCTACTTCTTGGGTACATTTGTGCTCACTAGACAAAATGAGTTCTGATTTTTAGGCTTTTCAACTTTATACCTTAAAATGCTGAACAAATAAATCCATTTTTCTCACCATGCATGAAAGACCTCTACTCAAGCAACCTGAATGTCCTTCCCTGTCAGTGGAAATGGGAGTGGGACAAAGCTGTGCCCATTTCTTCATGGTGATTTTGTGGGGACTTCCACCTTTCCATCTCCCTTTCACAGGAAAGAACACGGAAAGATGAGAGGTCCCAGCATTGTTAGCCCTGGTAATGACTGTCAGACTGGCCTGCATTAGGTCTGGTGAGGAAGCAATAAGAAACGGCTTGGCATAGTCACAGAAAAACCCAGGACTGAAGGAAAACAGCTCTTCTGTGAGATGTGTGAGTGGTGTCCACCTCATTTTTCATTGAAAAAAAGTACGTGAATTCTGGGGCCTTGTCCAAGACCATTTAAAACCCAGAGATGAGCTGCAGAGGTAAGCAGTGCAGGTTGGAACAGAAAGAGCTGCAGTATCTCTGTGACACTGTTTTTCCTCTAAAAGTTCATTCCCCACCATACATTCCTGATGCATTTATCTATTTCCCACAAATATTTGAAGAAAGCACATAGAGTAAATCTGGTCTAGATAAAAATGTCATGCCGCTATTTGTGCAGGGCACATTCTCACAGCTATTCCAAAAACCTTGGAAGGGGGTGTTGAGTGATGTGGACATCATGCTTGCCTGGGAAGAAAAACAATAGCACTCCCACATTCCCACAGTGCAAATATTTGAGAGTCATTAATTGCACAGTTAGAGACTGTCCTTGTTGAGAGCATCCATGTCAATGTGTTTGCAGGACCATTTGGCAAGCATTTAAAAAACAGGGGGGAGAAAGCCTTTAAATCTTTTTTGCGTTTCACAAAATCCAAAAGGAAATTAAATCCTGCCAGTAAATGGATCTTGTAAATTAGTTTAGGCTGCTCTAAGGCCACTCAGCCTTCTGAGTTTATGACATCAGGGGGTTAGGAAATGCCTAAGGATTCCTCCATTTTGGAGATAAATTGAAGGACATGAATTTGACAGGAAAGGGCTGAACACAGCCATCCTGAAAGTGAAGTCCTGCACAATGAACAAGGGCAACAGCACTTGCACTGCAAAGCAAGCCACAGAGCCAGCTCTTTGAAGAGTGAGAAAGGAGTCCTGTGGCACCAAGGAACAGCTGTGCCAGGGGCTCATATCTGGATATCAAAACCTCTGTTTGGAAATGGCGGGGGGGAAACTCCCTCCATCCGATATCACCTCTTCAAGCTATCTATCTTCTCACAGGTTTTTCTCACCCTGGCACTGGTGCTGGCAATTGATCATGTTCTGTCTCTCAAGTGTTGGCCCTTTGATAATTTCAACTCTTTTAGTAGGTCTATAAATAGTCAAGCAGCCCTGAATTATAGAGGAAATTGTTTATAATCACTAGAAATAGAACATGATATGAAAATGGGTAGTGGTTTCATTGGAAATCTCATGGGAGTGGTTTATCAGAAATGAGTAACTATAACAGGCAACATATGCCATCTCTGCTTTAGTTAAGCTAAGTGGAATTTAGGTAATGGATAAATATTGGAGGTGAGAGAAAGAGATGAGTCAAGATTTTCCATGAGAAAAAAGTCAAAAGATCCAGCTTGCTGGCAAGTACCAACAGACATATAGTTCATATTACTTAGATGAGAGGAACATACTTAATTAGATCATCTGGAGTTCAAAATTTAATGTTATTTCTTAAGAGCATTAAAAAAAGGGTCTCACATTAAGGCTGAGTTCCTCTGACTGATATTCCTGCAGAGTTTCTCATCTGCAGGGTCTGATCCCTTTCTAAAACCTGTTTTCTGAGTTTAACAAAGACTTTCTTCTTTTGCTAGTATTCACTTTCATGTCTTTACTTGTGATTATTTTCACTTTTCTTTCTTATTTTCACTGCTGAGCCACACAGCCTCCATTGGCACTGGTTCCCAGCAGCCCAGCACACAGACTTGCTGTGTCACACGAGCCGTGAGTGTCCCTCTGGTGCTGTGCTGTGGGACCATTGGCTGATCTTCTACTCACCTGTGCCCATGAAAGCCAGTCCTGTCAGAGGCGGCTCACTGAACTTCTGTGGCTTTTCCATGAATGTCTGGGAGTTAACACGTCTCTCTTCTTCAGTGCCAACTTCCTTGAGGCAGGAAACAGTCTTTAAACACCAAGTCTGAGATGAGCACACAGCTGCATGTTTCTATTCATACAGACATGCCTGTCTGTCAGATACAGATAATTGGATATTTATCCATATATTTGCATGAGAAATCAGAGGAACTGTCTACAGAGGCAGAGACCCTGCTTTTCAGGGACTAGCTCAGATCCCTTCTGCCTTTAAAATGTCAGCCTCCGGTAGCTTCCCAGACGGTGACTGCACCCGGAGCAGTTACGGCTGCAGGTTTGAGCAAAAAGTTAATTATAAATAATAAAGAGAATAGAGGAAAGAACCCTGTGCTTTGTCTTTTTGACATCAGGCAATTACTGCTCAGCTCATTTCAGAGGTTTATGCTTTTTTTTTCATTTAGCAATGTCTGACTGATTTCTTCTTATGGAACCAGAGCGCATTATATGCCACCTGTATTTTACCTTTTATCACAGGAGTCCTCTCTCAAACCTGGTGCTTTGTGGCTACCTCTGGTACATATGTTTAATACATATTCAAATTCTGTATGAACTTAATACTCTTTGCACTTAATCTTTTAAAATCATGCTGCTGTCTGAATGCCCCTCCCATGAAATGCTGGTGGCAAAGTTCCTTATCTCCTCTGAAAGCTTTTTTGACTCCCAGCTGTACTCTCTCTTGTTCTTTAGCCAGGCTTTCAAAGTGACATACACAAATAACCAGCTGCTAGATATTTATGTGGAACATTAGCCTTGCAATTAAAGGAAAAGAAGCTCTTCTTTGGGGTCCTTCAGAGTTTCATTATTGCCTGTTCTTCTCCATTACTGCATTTCTTTGAAAAGTGAACAGCATTAAGGGCCCCAGCTGCAAGCAGGTTCCATTGAACATCAGATGCCTAAGGAATTATCCATGCTAAATCAAACAAGTTAAGTCATGTTGGAGGTTATAGGTGACTCCCCAGCCTATCCACAGCTTCTTCCTTCTGGTCAAATGAGCATGCTGAAAGGAAAGGTCCCAGGCTGCAGGAGCAGCCCATCTGCAGAGAGAGGCTGCACTGTCATCGTTGTCCTGCTGGCAGGTTGCTTGCTATGTCCTAGGCAGGAGAAGAAGGCTGCAGTGGTGGTGCCTTGTGCTTGGATAGAACTGATCCATACCCAGACTGTCCTGCCATTCCAGCCTGTATCCATCCTTAGTGGGATCTAGCCTGCCAAATTTCAGTCCATGCTGCCCTTTTTAAACATTTATCACTCGATCCCAAGCAAGCTCTTGGGAGCTCAGCAAACAGAGGTGGAAGGAATGAACTTTGAGGAACAATTACTAGCATCAAAGTGCAGAGCACAGAAATCATATATTCTGAAAGATAGGTCAAGTAACTAGGAATGACTGTTTTTAAAAACAAAGACGGTAATAATTAGGAGAGTTTTCAAGAATCTTGTGGTAACCACATTTGCTGTGAGGCTGTAGCTGAGGAATCAGGAGTAAACATGTCTACAAATAGTGGTGTATGTTCTGATTTCAGAGGAAGCTGTTGTGAGCGGGAGTGCCACTGCTTGGCTCAGTACACTGTCCCCAGCTTGTGAGAAACCAGATCTTCCACCTCCCACCCAAAGGATGCTTGGAAGGCTCAGTAAGGGTAGCCTTGTAGCTGTGAGGAGTTCATGGCACCCAGTAAGTGTCAGAAATGCAAATGACACATTTCCTTAGGACACAAGACTGGAGGGTCTGATACTGATCACTGTGGTCAGCAGAAAAGGGAAGCCAGCACAGAGCTACGTGTGGGGAAGGAAATGCTTTCCTTCCAACCTTCCAAATACTCACAGCACTCCATGATAATTTCATTGTTTCCCTTTCCCATAGGAGGAGAATGGATGATACTGTTGCGCACAGAGTGAAAAATCAGTTTCCTGGTTTCTATTTCTAGCTCTGCATCTAGCTATTTGTCTGATCTCCAAACCAGATATTTGTGCTGATCCACAGCACCTCATTTTATCTCTCCGCAAAATAGGAGTAAAAAAGAGCTGCTCTGCAGGGGGACTGTGAGTATTCCTTTTATTGCTTTTAAAGCAAATTTTTATATGACTTTAAAATATATATATATATAAAAATAATTCAATTATCATCAATTTATAATTTGTAAAAAGGGAGGTCATATGGCAAGCAAATGCACTCAGCAATCCTCATACCTGCACTTGAGATCTCACATACTCTGGTGGGCTGCTCTCTGCCTAGATGGAGAAGTAGTTGGTGTTTGGACTCCAATAGTTTTGCCATATGACAGGATTTAATTAAAATCTGCTTCTACACATCAGGGTGGCTGTCCCTACCCTGCCTGCATCAGCCCAGGCCACAGCACTGTGGGGAGAGCTCACTGACCAGGTGCTTGGCTTCCCTTCCTCCTTGGTCCAGGGCCAAGACATCTCCCAAAATACCAGACAGCTGCTGAGGAGGTTCTTCACTTGCAGCAAGGCTGGCAGCACTAGCTGGGCTTGCTGCTGAGCTGTGGATGGACAGCACAGCATCAGAAGATGCTGCCCCATGAAAGCCTTGTGGGAATACTTTGTATAAGTTTTAAGAAAAATGTTGATCAAGAAGGGTTTCTTGAGCAACTTTCTGATTTCACTATGTTTTGATTTTCGTGAACTACCTTGCTGTTTTTTCAAAAGGTTTTAGCTAGTAACTCACTTTAATTGTGTGCACTTATAGCAAATCTCTGAAAGTTTGTTAAGAATTAGTCATGTTTTTAAACCATACTATGATATGTGTTAACATTATGGAGACACAGTATTTTTAAATTATAAAATGTAATTATCAGTTAAAGCTATTTCTGCATTAAAGCCAGAAAATGGAACAGCTGGGCTTTGCCTTTCCACAATAAATTTTGAAAATACATTTTGCTCCAATTTGGAAGTCCAGATCTCCAGCCACAGCAGCTGCTTCTGTTCCAGGCAGCTCTCTCATCAACTGTTGGAGCTTTCAAAAGTGGTCTTTGAGTATGAGGGTGTAACAAACCCACAGGTTTTACTTCCACCTGCCTGAACTACCTTCCTGGCTACAAAACATTCTGTGGTGTTTCCACATCCCCAGACCACTAATCATTTACCTGGGACATGGAGAGATGAGTTATCCAGGTGAGAGTGTGGGGAAAAGGGGAAGGAGATGTTAACAAGTGAGTTTCAGGACAGAAATTTTTCTGTTTGGATTTCCTTCACTTTCTTTCAGAGCCATTATCTCAATTTTTTGTGTGGAAGGCAAAGCTTCTAATTATACACTGCAAAGAGTGCATTTTTTATAAATAGCACCAATTGTTCTGCTGGGACATTCTCATCTGAATCAGCTCCTCGGCAGCTTTGCAGCCTGTCTTCCATGTACAAGGAGAATATTTTTACTAATGAAACCCAAGTAGATCACATGTGACACAAAGGCTGAAGCAATACAATAGGATTTGGGATTTTGCAGCCAGCCAGCAGCTGTGCCACCCTGAATTCACTTCATTTCCCTGTAATTCTGCCCCTTTGTCACTCCTGAGTCCCTGGTACAAAGGCCTCTGGAATAAAGTTGTTACTGCTATGACCAGTCCCACTGCACATGAGAGCATTGCTGCTCTCTGCAAGGCCTCAGTGGGTAAAATGGCTTTCTTTCTTTCTCTGAAGATTGTGCATAAGGCTCAAATGCCAAAGCAGGCAGAAGCCCTGGCTGTACTGCTGTCAGTGTTAGTTACAGAGGGTAACCAGAGTATCTCTGAGCCATGGGGCCCAAACCCTCCTGCCAGGGTGGGAGCCCATCTGCAGGCACTGAGCCACATTCCACTGAAAGACCATCCCAAGCTTCTGGCCACATCCCAGCTGGGCACTGCCAGCAGAGGGGCTTGCCTGCAAACAGCCATGACAAGAGACTGTGTGTGCAGGAGAGGGGACACCTGCCATGGGGACACCCAGGACACGTGACCACCCAGGCCCCTGCAGCTGCTGCAGTGCCAGACACTGGCTGTGCCTCTGCAGCTGAGGGCAGAGGGATGGCCAAGCCCATCTCAAAGCAGCAGGTCCCCAGAGCAGCCCTGGAGAGCTCTGACTCTGCTGGAAAGGCACATTATCCACGGATGCAGGCCAGTGTCGGAAGCTGTGTTTAAGTGGCAGTGACTCTGTCATGGAGATGACATCTCGAGTGTGCTTGGGGCGAGTGATGCACAGGCTGCTCAGTTTATGAACACAGCCCAGCCAGGAGCGTGTGTTTAATTGCTCAATGTACTGTAACACCCGCTGTTTCCTGCATTATCCACTTGCCCCAGCACTAGAGCTGCCACCTTCTCAAAACAGTAATTTCATGAAGTGAATTGTCTTTCCCTAATTATCTTTTTATGCAATTAATATTTCCTCGGCAAATCACAGATGACTCTGCCTCCTCCACAGGTAAAGCAACTAATGAGCCCTGGCTGGCAGCCGTGGCTGAATGAGTCACTCTGCTGGAGAAAAAGATATCACCGTTGCCTATTGTCCCCTTGTGCTGTCATGTGCCACTCGCTGTCTTGGCCTGAGGGCACTTGTCTGTCACTCCCACGATGGAGCTGGACCAGCTCTCCAAGCCTGCCAAGTCTGGAGTGTGGATGCATGTTCAGAGGACTCAGTCCCCTCTCCCTGCTCCTCCTGGCCATCACCTCTGGCCCAGACATGACTGGTGAGAAAACACTGATGAAGGCTCACTCCTGGCCAAGGAATAGATGGAGAAGGTGCCTTCTATAAAATGATGGCCCACTTGACTTCTCTAATAGAGTTTATGAAGTTCAGAGAGCTACTTCATGCCCCATACATAGTGAAATGAAAGCTGGTTTGTGGCCTTCTTCAAAAAAACAAACGGAGAGATCCCTGGGGCAATTTCTGGGCCATTGTTTAAACATAAATGTCATCATTTCAGCATGTATGTCCAAGAAATGTTTCAGAACATGCTTCCATTCCATTCCTTTCACAGTCTATAAGAGTTAGCTCTGCTGACCAAGGTCAAAAAGGCCTTTCTGAACTTTCTCTGCCATGATGTGTTGCTGTCTCTCCTATCTGACAGAGCTAATCTGGAAACCTTTACAGCATGCAAATACCTGAAGTGCCATCCTGCAATGAGTTTTATAAAGAAAATAATACCACTGAATTTCTTTTGTTGCCATTTACCTGTCTGATTCTACAAGAAGCTGCTTTGAATGTCCTTTCATCTCTGCTGACTAAAGTGAAAGCTTTGTCATCAGTGTGTTGTTTGGTCTTTTTGTCACTTGCTGTTTTTCCAAACAGAAAGAAATGTAATCACATGGGAGCATTTGTGGGGAGATGAAGGCTCCTGGCTTAGCTCAGGAAAGCAGTTGTGTACATACCTAAGAGAGAGCTGGAAACCTACAAGAAGCAGACAAGCAAAGCATTTGGGCAGAAAAAGGACAGACCGTGCTAAGTGGGATAAACAGAAGCATCAGAAATCCTGGGGAAACAAAACAGGAAGCAGACAGCAGAGCAGGACGGGATGGGGACTAAGTGTAGCTGGAGAATTTGGGTAGAAGCATTATGCAGGCATCAGCAAAACTCAAAAATGAAATACATCCAGAAGAGGTTATTTGGTTGGCAATTTAGCTGACAAGCAGAGGAAAACCCAGAATCAGGAGAAATTACCAGCAGGGAAAAAAAAAAAAAAAAAAAACAAACTCAAAAAACCCAGTTGAAATCCAAGTACTGATGATTGAAACTCCTTTACTGACTCAGTTTTGCATATTTTTTTCTCCTAAGACTGTAGTGTCCCCTCTCCAGAGTAAAAACTGAAGAAAAACACCTAAGAAGGAGGTAGCAATGAGCAAGGGGCCCTCAAAATTTACTGAATCATGGCACTCATGTGTTGTAGCTTTGGTTTCTCTCACAAGAATGCTCCAGGTCTGTCCAGTTGTTAGTCTGAAGCTGTTAGCCATCAATTTAGGCAGTGAGCACAGAAATATCTGTGGATAATCTGTAGATTGTGTTTGTGCATGGAATTAGTGGTGAATCCAGCTGCATTATGGTTTCCCCACTCAGGAAGCTCCCCTACAGATTGTCTCCCTGCCCTATAAAAAGTAGAGCTCAGGAGGCCTTGTGATGCCTTCCCCTGGATACCTTTATTGCTGCCTATTGAACCAAAGATGTGTGGGAGAGACACAGACCCTGCTTTAGCTTCCTCCTTTCCCCAACATTGTACAAGATCCAGAGAACAATACAGACTTCTACTTTCCACGTGGCTCTTTCAGTTAATGTTTCTTTTGGGAAGGGGGAAAATCTACCCACAATTATTGTTTTTTTAAAATCTTCACATCAGATCATGAATTTCTGACCTATATTGCGCTTGAGCTAAGAACTCATTGAAGGGGAATTTTGCCTAGAGTAAGGAGTTCCAGTTTAAATCTATTAATTATTAATTGCTCTATTTATTTATTCAAAAGCCCCGGTGAAATGGGAATATTAGCTGGTTTTCTTCCTCCTGAATGAGTTCTTTTGCCTGGCTCATCTGGCTTTATATATGTTCTTCCCCAAATAAATATGTCAAAAAGTGTGTGTTTGTGGAGGGAGAGGGTCAGATTTTTGTGAGGCAATTCAGGATCCAGTCACATTTACTCTTCTCACACAGTGCTTTGTAGAACTAGCTGACAGATAAAATGAAATATTAGCTTCATTTCCTGCAGATCCTTTTTTTTTTTTTTTTAAAGCCAAGGATGGAAGAGACTGAATTTAGAACAACAAATACCAAAGCTACAGAGATTCTGCCAGTCAAAGAAAATCTTTCACTGCAGTGATGTACTAATTTGGAAGATGCTATAGAAGATCCTCTTCCATCATGACTGTTCACCTACAAGCCTGTTTGGTTGCCAAGGTTTGGAGGAAGCATCTGTGCCCATCAGTGACAGTCTTGCATCTTCCCAGCATGTTCTACCTCTACTGTGCTTCCAGCTACTCAATAACCCAAAACAGCAGCAGTCCATAACCTTCCCTTTTGTGCTGTCCCTGACACCATCTACAGCACGCTGGTGTGTCCTATAGCCAAGCCAGGGAGTCAAGAGTGGGGCTGGGAAGACAACCCTGCTCTGTGCTGCAGAAAAGAGCCACAGAGAAAGAGCTCAGGTGGGACTGGGAACATGCACTGTGGGGACACCTCTGTGATCTCAATGCCCCTGCAGAAAGAGCCTCTGCTGTGGCACTTGTACACTGAACAGAAGAAATGACTGCTTCTGAGACAGGGCTTCAGGGACTGTTCCAAGCACACAAAATAAAATAAGACCTGCCAAGCACTCAGGTGGGATGTTCAGACGGAACATATTAATGCTTTTATATATATATTATTTAGACCATTGACATCCACAGACATTTCCTAAGATATGAAAATGCTGCATTCTTGTACTGCTTAGTGTTACCCACAAATGCAGGAAGAGTAAGGAAACCTTCTTGTGTGTCTGCCTGAGTGTAAATTGGTTCATTTTTGAGGTGGACAACCCAGCTGCAGGCTGCTGGCCTTCTGGGAATTGTGAGGTTGCAGACATCAATGTAAATAACCCTCATCTCTCTCCTCCAAGTGCTTTCTGAAACATCATCCAGCATTTCAGCTCAGCATCACATATACTCTTTTTTTTTTTTTTTTTTTTTTTTTTTTTTTTTTTTTTTTTTTTTTTTTTTTTGTGTGTGTGTGTGTGTGTGTGTGTGTGTGTGTTCAGGAGGGAACAATTTAGAGCATAGACTTTTATTTGAGTGCACTATATTTCCCTTCCTGTGAAGGTCTAGATATTGTTGCTGCATAAATACTGCCCCAAGGGCTCTTTCTAGCAGCTCCTGAGATAAAGTTATTTTCTTCCTCATGGGGGTTCCCATACTGAGGAAATAAATACTAGGTTTCTATCTAGAATCCTTTGCTTTTGTATTTGGGTGTTCTTTCAGCTCAGAAGAGAGAAGATGAGAAAGTGGCCCTCTCTTTACCTGTGCTGCTGACACACCCAGCTCCTCTCTTTCCTCTCCCTGCAATGTCCTGCGCTGTTCACTGACCCCAAGCCCCACCAACTACTTCATCAGTAAGCTCAATGTGTCTCCATGTTAGAAAAAATAAGAAGCCACACATTCCTACAGCAAGGGACAGTGGAGGGACCTGCTGCCAGCCAGCCAGCAACCCTGCAGCTGGGGCATCAGCTTTGATGAGTCTTCTCAGAAAGGACTCAAAGTGTCCCATAAACCTTCTCCCACTGCATTGGTCCAGACACTGCAGTGCTGGAGGTACGAGTAATCAATGCTGACAGAAATTGGAGTGAGAAATGCAAAGAGAAAAAGAGCCTTTGTAAAAATGAAAGTAGCATTAAGTAGCAGCAAACTCTACATCCCCTCCCTACAGTTTTCAAGAAAAGCTGGCTTCCTCCAGGTCTGAGTGCTGCACCTTCTCCCTGATCATCTCAGCAGAGCCCCCATAGATTCCTCTGCAGCAAAATCTCTGCCTCACTGATGAAGGTCCTTCCCCTCCCATCCCGCTCTTCCCCACCCCTCTATGTCCATACCTTCTTTCACATCTGCAAACTCAGTTTCTCTCTTGGTCAGTGTGATACCTCCCTCCACCCAGAAGTGCCCACCGAACCCAGAATGCAGCAACCAATGTGAGGGAGCCAGCTCTTACCCAGTCACAGAGCACATGACCTGTAATAAACTGCAAACAGATAAACACAAGGGTGTCATCCATCTGAGCAGACAAGCCCCCTAATGCCTGATACAGGTCTGTGCCTCTATGCTTTAACCCAAAGGCAGATGGATAAAACACGTGAATGCTGGAATGGAGCTCCAGTTCAGACCTATTCCCATTTCTGAGACTAACAGCACTATACACTAGTGTTTGGCTGAGTAATTTTCAACCCATCATTTCTTTTCATATTGTTTTTCTTCTACACACTGCTGTTCGTGACTGTAGATATGTAACTGGTCAATGGGCATTTTTTTCCTCTCACTAGTTGTATTCTTGAAATGTTTAAACTAAAGAATAATAACAAACAGAAGATGAATATTGAATCTCATGCCTCTGGTATCATCTTCCAGGCAAGAAGTAACACATGCTAGATATATTCCCAGAGTTCTGAACATTTTCACCACATTATGCTCAAAGATAGAATTGCTTGGATTTTGGGGCTTTTGGTGCAGTGTTTTAGTTGTTGGGTTTTATTCTGAAGGGTCCACGTTTCAATCAGTAGTGTTTGGGAAAATGGGTTTGGAGCTTTCATCACCACATTTAATTCACAAGGTTGTATGCACTAACTAAATCTAGAAAGTTTCTGGATGGAAATAAATTTCTTTCATGGCTACCTAAAAAATAAATTTAAGAGCTGCTCTCCATGTGTATTCATTCTTGTGTGCCAAGAGGCAGGGCAGAGGCCAGAGGGTGCAGGAGCTGTGGTCCATGTCTGCATGCACTGGTGCATGTGCTGTGCAACCATGTAGGAAAGCTGACATGAGAGGGCAAGGGAGATCAGCTTGCTGCACATCAAGGGTCATTTTTGGTAGACAGGGGGTTTCAGGATTCAGTGTCAGCTACAGGGAGGGGGGAGCCAAGGAGAAGAGTGTCTGCCTCTGGGGAACATGAGCAGTCCATGGGAAACTGGGCCCTGCTAGGGGCAGGGGGAACTGCACCCTGGAACAGAATGGGGTTTTCTCCCTCATGGCATTGGCTCCCAGCTTTGCTTCTGTAGCTTTGCCTTTAAGGAGAAGCTACAGAATTTCCCACAGCAACCTTCTTTAATAACAGACAAAAAGAGCATCAGCTGCCCCTAAAGACACCAAAAGTAGGTCAAATTGCAGGAAGAGTCTTCACATTTCACCGACCTCTCCTGTAACTCACTTGAGTTTTCACAACTGTGGCCCAGCTCTATCTCTTGTCCCAGTTCCCATTACATCCCCTTACACCACACTCTGTCAGTGCTGCTGTGGGGGGGACTGAGGACAGACTCTCACAGTGATCCTCTGCAGCCCCAGCAGTGAGGAGAGCCTCTCACAGTGATCCCCTGCAGCCCCAGCAGTGAGGAGAGCCTCTCACAGCAATCTTGTGCAGCAGTGAAGGGGAGCAGCCCCACAGCACCATCATTGCTGCACAACATTTATGAAGGCAGGTTTTGTTGCCTTTCTGCCCAGAGGTGCTGGCACTTGCCAAGGGAGAACAACTGGCAATCTGTAACCCCCTTCTGCCACTCCCTCACATGTCTACCTCCTTTTCTCCAGGGAAACATTGTACAGACACTGAAAATGCTGGAGTGGATGTGAGACCACACAAACAGGAGGGAGCCTCGTGCAGGGAGGTGTTGTTAGACACAAAGAAGCTTCTTGTGGTGGCTTTAAGAGCTCTTAGATGAATATATAATCACAAGGTTGTCAGGGCTTGATTTATTTTGGTTATTTGCCTGATGCTAAAAACATATACATCTGTTCCTGACATTACCACATGGTAAGATGTGACAGCCTTCACCTCTGATCTTATGGGAAACTGATTGACTTCAAAAAAGAAACTCAAGGCAGAGCAGAGACTGTGTATCACAAACTGTCTCCCTCTGAACTGCAGCAGGGGACAAGGGACATAAGGGCAGTGGAGAGCAGTCCCCTACATGTACCCAAGGCCAATGGGATCGTGAGTGTGGGTTGGAGGACATGTTTTTCCCAAATTCCTAGCCTGTGTGGGGCCCTCATCTGCATTCAGCTCCTGATGGTAGAGCAGTCAGGTCTGCCTGGGACCCCTGAGGTTTGGAGTCCATTATATATATTATATTTAGATCCATTATATTTTATGTGTTGACTGGGAATGGAAAAACCTCCATCTAGATTCCCCAGAGGAAACCTATTGCATTGGCATACAATCTCCTTTTGTCAGGGGGTGAAAATGAAACAGCCCTGGGCCATTTCCCTTAGAAAAGACAGAGAGATTATGTCTTCCAGCTTATTTTTTCTGACACTGTTTCAGTTATACTTGAAATCTGGCTTCCCACTTCATCCCTGTGTTACTGTCTCACAACCACACATCCAGCACCCATATGTTCCTCCCTAAATCTTCTCTGTATTCCCCTGCTTTAGTGCTGTCATTTCCAGATGGAAGTTCCTAGTCAATTCAGCTGGATGTTCTCCCTCCTCCCCTACTGTCCCATGAGCTGATGGATGCTACACTGGTGCTCAGACATAGCTTACACAAGCATTGTGGCTCTCTTCATCTCACCTCAGATGTCTGTAGGAGGGATAGCTGGGAAAGAATTGCTTTGTGGACCAGAGGCTTCTCTTCTAGCCTGTGTGATCTGCTCAGTACCATGGGCTCCTGCAGATACACCACTCCTTTCTCACCACCTCATGCTCACAGCACACACAGGCACCTGCTGCTTTGGGCAGGAGCCCAGAGCCTCCCTGCAGTTTGAGGAAGGTGTGTGTTTCCCCATGGGGCACCGCCTCTTAATTACCTCTGTTAAAATGACTTAAATGAACGCTGCAGCTTGTAGAGTCAAGGAGCTCCTGAGGATGCAGCGATGCAGATGTGGTCAGAGAAACATTAAGATAGCAGCAAGAAGACATGGCACATTCCTGCCTGGAAGGGAGAGAAGAAAACAAGGAAACGGAGCCCGCAGAGGCAGGTGAGATGCAGCGAGGTCACCGACCTGGGCACTCACGGCAGACAGACGGGGTCCGGCCCGTCTGAGCGCACGGCATCCTCGCTCCTGTCCGCCCTGCAGGACCGGGCGGGGCGCACTGGCGGCGGGGCACATCCTCCACCTCTGCCTTCGGCACTGGATTTCGCTGTCGGATGCTTCTGGGGGCAGAACTGGGCCGGACTCACCAACACATGGGAGGGAGGCGAAATTGAACTTTGATGAGTTCCTCCAAGCACAGCAAAGCGGGATGGGGCAAGTACCACTGCTGGCAGGGCTCCTCCCACAGCACCTACTCACTGCGGGCTGCCCAAGTGGGGTTTTTCGTTTTTTGGATGAAACAAGGCCTGAAAATTTCAAAGCAACTTGGGAATTGTAATTGTGTTTTATGCAGCAAGTTTAATTGTATCTGGATGGATAAACCCTCGCATCACTTCGACTATCACCAAAAAGATCTGGCATATTAAGTTATCAAAGGGCTTATTATATTTCCCACAAGAATTGATTGTCTGACGAGAATTCCAGATCAAGAAACCACATTTTAATTCCACTTCTCATATCAGCCACAGACGAGATCTAATTCACGCTCTGCTCTGAACCTCTGTCGAGTATTGTTAGCCAGCCTCTGTGATGCGCTCCAGCTGCAGAGGATGACATAGTGCCGGTGCATCTCCTCCTTTCCCTTCGGGACACCGAGGCTTTGCTCTGGCACCCTTTCCCTGCTGGTGAGCAGACCCACTGAAGTCAGTCCCACGCCTGACTGTGGCAGGGATCCTCAAGCGGCTCAGCCCAGCTCAGCAAGCGACTCTGATATCGTCTTCAGGCCGGAAACTGCTCGGGAGGGGGTAAAGTGCATTGCTGATACTGCTGCAGGAATTTTTACGAGTTGCTTCCTGCTAGAGCCCCATCCCCCTCTTTTAGTCTCCAGACCAATGTCTGCAATAGATATCCTCCCTTTCTTCTAGCTTCTGTAAGAATTTCACTCAGTAGGAGCTGGGTGAAAGTGCTTCTAAATCCCTTTACTGGTCATGAAGGTGGATCAGATCAAAGATAACCTTCCCCTCCATTCCTGAGAAGAAAATGGTATCACCCTGCAGACTGGCTCCTCCTTACAGTTCTTTAAATCCTTTTAAAAATGGGCCATTTTTCAGTGTTTTCCACACTGTGTTTTGTACTTTTCCACCAGTCCTGATCTGTAGCCCCTAAATATCCTCAGTTGTTAGGGTGGAGTGTTACACAGAGAATTTAGGCATTTCCTTGGTAGAGTTTACCTTTGCTTCTTTCAAGGGTTCTATAGGAGCAGACCATGGTCTTCCATATGCCTGCAGGCAGAAGCCATTCCAGGGCATAAAAAATGCTCTTTTGTGTCATGTATTAGCAAGCTTCTTCTCACAGTGTATCCAAGCTTCTCTTTACAGGGGACTACGAAGGCCAAACTTTGTGTCCATTTTAATCCCAGAATATTTCCAGTAGGTGACTGTGAAGCAGAACAGAATGACTCGCTTTACATTAGAGAAAGCTGAATAATTCAGACACCTTCTTTAGGCCTCCTCATCTCTTCCCAAGATAATAATCATCCCACATTTTTGCCTTACAACAAAACCAGCCACCCAGGACTTCATTGTATTCTCTAGGCTTGGCACTGACAGGACGAAAAAGTACAGATCCTCTTGCCACTAGAGTGAGAAGAGAATTTTATTTAATTGCTGGATCATGAGGCTTGTGATGTAGTTGTGCATTTCTGGCTGCCTTGGAGGATGGGCAGTGGCAGGTGCCCACATGTACGGATATCTGCTCACACATTAGGGAGGACGTTTATGCAGCCCAAACCTGGGATTCAGCCTAAATGGAAAAAAACTTGCTGCAGATTTCCTCTGTGGTTTTGGCCACATCACTTTGTCTGTCTGTGACTCAGTCCTGCACCTGCAAAGACAGCAGTAAAAGCAGTGCCTGCCTGCTGCTAATGGCCACAAGAAGCAGCAAACGCAGTGAGTGTCACAGGGTCAGTGACCACGGTGACCAGGAGTGTTAAAGTTGTTCCTCACCCTACACACCTTGTGCCCAGCCCTCCAGGAAGCATTGCTGCTCTCCTATGGATGCATCAGCAGCCTACACTAAGAACAAAAGAAATCCTAAAATCGTTAGAGATCTTTTATCAGATGAAGATAACTATATATCTAATACTACTGCACAAAACCCCCCAGCCATATCCAGCATATATTTATCTTCTGTATTCTGAAAAAAGAAGAAAAACAGGTGCAATATTAGTATCCCATGAGATTAAGGCATTATTCTACTCTGTTCTGCATTAACAACAAAAATTATTGAATATACTTTACTAGAGATAAATATTTTTAAATCAGGACTCCTAAATAGTATTCAAAAGGTTTTTTAAAACTCTCTGAAGATCTCTCTACACAGTTAATGTCAATTTTAAATAAAATTTGGGAAAACTGAGATTTGTCTGCAAACTGTAAGGGAGGGATCATTCCATTAGCACTTTTAAATGGGACATAAAGAAGAAAGGGAAAGGGAGGGGGGACAGAGAGGCAGAGGCAGAGGAAGCTGTATCCAGCTCATCCCCATGGCCACTAGCCCACTACTGGGGAGAGGGATACAAGACAGAGGCAGAGGCATGTGAGGCTGGGTTATTTTTGCACAGAGCAGGGTACTTTTTGTCTGGAAACTTTTGGAGGAAGGAGAATCACAAATGTGTTTTTGTCCTGGGACAGTGACAGGGCCCATCAGTAAACTGGCTAAATTATACCCTGTCAGTTCTTGCACTGCAAACCAACTAAATGATAGACCTCAAACCCTTTTCACCAACCAGGAATGGTTAATAGGATGTCCACTATCTCAAGACATTTCAAGGGAAGTGCACCCCTGACCCGCTGCTCTCCCAAACTCCAACAGCAATCCAGAAAGGAACTTAAAGTTAGTGTCTGCAAAATTCTCAGCTCTCACTGCCTGGAAGGCTGGTAAATAATGAAGATTTACACACATAAATTCTGGTTACATTGACAGAGAAAAGACTGTACTCTGGAAAACAGTGTTTGTGAACAGCATGGTGAGAGCATCAACAGACACAGTGATGGGCTGACAGAGCACTGCTATGACCAGTGGAAAGGCACAGGCTTTGATATACAGAAATGATCCTGCCAAGAGGGTGCCCTTGCTGGGTCATCCTGCATGTGTTAGCGCAAGATAATGGCCAGACCTGCAATTACTGGAAAATGTGGGCGGCTGAAAAGATGGAACTTTTTTCTGCCTGAGCAGCTCTTCAAAAGGCTCTCCCTGTTTCAAGATGTTACTGAAGTGAATCTGAAGGAGGCAGATTTTTTTTAAGCACTGTATGATATGAGCCATCAGACGAAGCAGTCTGTGCCCTTGGAAGGATAAAGGCATGCGGGCAATTCGGGATTTGGGGTTTCTATTACCAAGCAAAGCCCAAGTGGCCCATGTCAATGTGCAGAGTCTCTGCTGGGAGAGCTGCTTGTGCACAAGCACCTCTGGGATCTGCCAGAAGTCAGTGTCCTGTCTTCCTTCAGTATTAAGACTTCCTCTGGTTATTGAGACTGGCAGTGTCTCAAGCCACTCAGGGGTCCTTATACTTTCCTATGTTACTTTTCTTCTTCCAGTTACTTTTATCACAGGTATCTGACTTTGCAGTTCCCTCTTAAAGGGGAATGTCTGGACCTCAGTCAAATGATTAAGCCAAAGACAAATATAGGTAAACCTTTACTTCAGTTTCACTGCCTAGCCTGCAGATCCAGACAGGTGAGATTAACCCTTGCCTACCTCTGCTCCACTGCTTGACTTGAATCCATACTGATCGCCTTCTCTTCTTGCTCAAAGTTTCTGAGGTAGCATATGCCACAGAAAAGTCAAAGTTGTTGACTCAGACATGAAAAAGAAGATAGTCCTCTCCTCATTTTTCTATGATAACAGGAATGGGTAATGGAAGAGCTGCATGTAAAGGTATGCTAATACACTTGCACAGAAAAGAGAAAACCTTAAATCTCCTAGGCACTGGGAATCATGCAAGCAAATCACATGTGTGTGTGTGTGTGTGTGGTTGTGTGTGTGTGTGTGTGTGTGTGACTGCAAAAAAAGATGCATTGCTCTCTTTCATGTAGGTGTACACGTACTATTTCTCTTGATACTTGCTCTTGTCAAGCTCTAAATATAGTTTTTTTTTCCCTTTCCCTGCTTCATCCTGAGTAAGAAGGATGACTTATCTACCTGTTACATCAGCTTCTCCAGGTGGAGAGATAAACATGGGCCTAGGGAAAAAGCTTTGTCAGCTTTTGACAGAAAGATTAAATGCAAGTGGTTGCTGAACCTAAGGCAGTGCCAGTGCCCAACACATGAATCTCAGTAAACAATACAAATCCCTCCATTTCAGAGGCACCAGTAGAGTGAGAAATGTGCCTCACTTAGCTGTGACAATCAGTCTGATCTCAAAGGGGAGCGAAGCTCAGTCAGTCCCAGCACATCTTATTGTTGCCAGCAGTATTGTTTGCACAGTCCCTCCTCTCTCAGCAGCTGAGCAGCAACTCCTCCATTTTGGGGCTACAGAAAAGCAGACAGTTGGTCTGAGCTATCTCACCATGTGGGGAAGAGCAGTATGAATTCAGACAGGATTTACATCTTGCAAAGGGCAGGTTCAGCTTCTTCATCCAAGTTTGAATAGTATTGATGAAACAGCATCATAACAGAAAATTTCTCCCCATACTGGAAAAGGGCTGGTGAGATTTATTCTGGTAACTGTGAAGTGATAACACCAGTCACAACCACAGAGATGTCAGCTCTGCCATTGGCTCCATCCTTCTGCTTTCCACTGCACAGACCTACAGGGTAGCAGGGATCAGAATTTGTTCACTTGTTTACACACATGTTTTGGATACCACAGCTGGGAGTAGAAGTGCAGAAGTTTAACAGCCTGCCTCTGCCTTACTCATCAGGTTCTGGGTCAGCCCTCACTCAGCAACACAGCACCAGCAACACACTACATGAGTTGAGGCTGTACCTTCCCTGCCACACATCCTGGTGCATCTAACTGCTCAGCAGAGACATGCTTCACCTTTCACAGTCCCCTCATCACCCATCACCCCTGTACCAGCATCCAGGTTTGAACTGTACACAATAAAATATGTTGTTGATGGCGCCTCCAGCAAGCATGTAACACATGCATGGCTGTATCCTTAGATTTGGTGATGATTTTTCCAGCACATGTGTGTCACTGGAGCACTGGAAGGACACAAAGAAAGGAAAAACTAAAACAAACCTCCCATGACATGTTGATCTGAGCAGGAACATTCAGAGCTTTTGCTGTTTTCACTGACACCACTTCAAGAAGGACTGAGGTTGCTTTGGGGCTACAAGAGACAGTTTGCTGCCCCGAACGTGAGAGGAAAGATACCATCTTTCAGTTCCACTCTCTGTGAAATTGTGCTTTCAGATATGCACAAAATGGAATGTATTGTATCCCCACAAATACTGAGGAAGCCTGTAAATGCATCAACAGTTGTGAAAGAGGAATACTTTATTTTCATACATACTCCAAATCTGATGTTCTTTGAGCCAAACTGGCGTAAACTACGGCACAGGGATAGCATCAGAGAGCAGCCTCCCAGCAGACCTTGAGCATCCATTTGACTCAGTCCTTCCAGGTGGCTCAGAGATGCACAGAAACATGCCATCCTTGACTTGAAGGAATAGTTGTGCCAAGAACCTAGCAACCCCCAGTGAAGTAGCTTCAGACTTCAGCTAAAGATCTTCCATGCCCCTTGCTGGAGAAACAGTGCCATAACAGAACTCTGGACAACAAAGATTGAAACCAGTTAAGTGGAGAATGAAAAGCCAAGCACATCATGAATCTATATTCCCATGGATAAGGAGGCTTCCTAAAACTCCAGTAGTAAAAAGTTAACAAATAAACCATGCAGACTGCAAAATAGCATGGGCCTGGTATATACTGGCACCATATGTCTGATGTAATACAGTGCTTATTCTCCTGTTTTTAAAACCAGAATGACCACTTCAGAGGCTGTGGTACATGAGAAATCATAGCAAATTTTCATATGGCGTAGAAGTGACTATGTTGTAGTACAAAGATACTGGAAATAACCTCAAAATAATTAGCTAGTGTTAGTCTTGATAGCCATGTAGTGGTCTACTCTGGGATCAGCATTGCCATGGGCTGTTTCCATTGCTGGAGTTAGCCAGCTTCAGGCCAGCTTAGGAGCCTCCACTTGGCACCAGATGCAGTGCTGTGACTGCATCGTGGAGAAACCCAAACCTTCTGAGCAGCTCTTGCACAGAGCTAATTAAAAGCAGAAGAAGAGTAGAGAACAAATTAAATTGGAACACAGACAAGTGTAATGTCTTGCACCTGGGAAAAGATAAACCTGAAGTGCAGCACAGGCTGTGGTCTACCTGGGGTCTGTGGGAAGGCACCTGGGTTCCTGATGGACAACAAGCTCAGGGTGGGTGAACAGTGATGATGTAACAGAGAAACCAACGGGATGCTGGGCTGCATCAACAAGGGCATCACAAGCAGAGATAAAGAAATCATCCCATCCTACTCAGTGCTTGCCAGGCCACACCTGGAATACTGGGCTCAATTTTAGTCCCCACTATGCAAAAAAGATGAGGACAGGCTGGAGAGGGTCCAGAGAAGGGCCATGGGGATAATCAAAGGACTGGGAAGCCTGCCATGTGAGGAAAGGCTGAGAGAATGGGGTTTGTTCAGCCTTGAGAATATAAGGCTTGGGGAGAGTTTATCACCATGTTTCAATATTTAAAGGGCGGATACAAAAAAGATGGAGACCACCTTTTTATGAGGAGTCACATAGTAAAGATGAGGGGTAATGGGTGCAAGTTACTCCTGAGGAAGTTCTGACTGGACACAAGATGACAAATTTTTAACAATGAGAACAATCAGCCACTGGAACAATCTCCCCAGGGAAGTGTTGGATTCCCCAATATTGAAAAACTTAAAATTTTAGGGGGAGAGGGTGCTGGGCTGTCTTGTGTAGGTCATGCTTTTGCCACATGATCTTTGTATGATTCATGATCCTCTGAACTTAAAAAGAAAAGTGATTTTGGATTGCTTCAGTTGTGTAGAAAAGGTTAATGCTGTATTAACATGAGCTGCATGCCCATGTGGGCAGTTAGAGCTCTGAGACTGCCATGCAGAAGATGTTGAGGTTGTTTGAGAGACTGGCAGTGCTGGGTGGACAAGGGTTTCACAGCTTTCAACATTACTGTGAGATGTGATGTTTGTATTTCCACACCCCATGGCGTCATGTCAGTGCTTCTCTTTTCCCACTCCTTCACTCTACATTGTTCTCTCTCTGATACAGGCTATTCCAGTCCCAAAATACCTTCCCAACAATTCCATCTTGCTCTGGCTTGGTTTAGATCCTCAGGGAGCTATCTTCCTTAAAAACAAGCTTCGGTGTGAAAAATGTGGAAAATTCCATATTTAGAGGCACAGCTTTATTCAGCAATCAATTTGCACTTACTGATTCATCAAAGGTAAAAGAAATAATGGTGTCCTTTTTGGGAATACTACAATTTACTTGCTGTGTTTCACTTGAAGAAGGAGCTCCATGGAAAGCCTTGTAATATTCCTACTCTTCAGCTTCTGTAGAAGAGTTCTGCCTGCATAGTCTCCATGAAAGCTGAAGAAAGATCAGCTTAATGAAACCTGAAGAAAATCAGTTTTGTTTAAAATATTGGGGGCTTTTAATTATTTGGCAAACATTTAATGTGTTCCTAATGGAGCATTAAGTGAGTGGACTCATCTTCTAACACTTCATTACCTCCTTTATGCTTTGTTTATTGGTAGTGATGGCAACTGAGTGGCCTAGAGGGAATTGGCATTGAAATTTAGCAGACCAAAACAAAATTGGTTTTAATGTAGGCCATATATAAATGAATTGCTAATTTTCATAGAAAGGCTTGGTTTGGAAGAGGCTATAAAGATCATCTAGCTCCAATCCCACGGCCGTAGGTGGGACACTTCCCCCTAGACCAGATTGCGTAGAGTTACATCTAAGCTGCCCTTGAACACTTCCAGGGATGGAGCATCCACTGCTTGTCTGAGCAAACTGTTCCAGGGTCTCATCTTTCTCACAATGAAGAACTTCTTCCTAAAATCTAATCTAAAGCTACTCTCTTTTCATTTCAAAATCATTCCCGGTCCCTCTGTCACTGCGGGCCCTTATGAGCTGTCTGTCTTCTCTGTCCCCAGGCACTCGGAGGTGCGGTGAGGTGGGGAGCGTCTCTCCGAGCCGCTGGTTGTTCCCCAGGCGGAGTCGCGGTGCCGGCAGAGGGCGGGGAGCGGCAGCCGGGCGGCAGAACATCCATCCGGTCCCGGGAAAAGCAGGGTCGGCTGAGGAGCAGGCACCGCTGTCCCAGGGGCAGGGACGCCCGGGCGAGCTGCGGCGGAGCTGGAGCCCGCACGGGGCTGCCCTGCGGGAGAGAGGCCCGGGAGCCGCCAGCCCATCGCGGCTCCTGCACCGCCACTGGAGCTGCTCCAGTCCATTCCCACCGGCGTGAAAACCCGATTCGATCCCAACAGAGCCTTCAGACCTGCGAGGGTTTGCGGGGCGGCTTGGGCATTCTCTCAGCTCGCCTTTGAAGACCTGCACCAACAGGCGAAGGCGCCCATAAAAGGCACCCAAGCAAAGGGAATATTCACAGTGCGCTGACCCAGGCACAAAAGAAACTGACAGCCTCCAACTTACTTTTTCCTTCTGCTGGAAGAGATCATGACACAAATAATATCCTGACAATCTGGAGGAAACTGTTAGTGAAATTTAAAATAAAAACATTCTTAGCAGGAAAAGCTGTGGAATCTACTCCATGTTTTAAGGCATTCCTTTGACCAAACGTTCTTAAAACTAATCCAGATAGGAAAATTTCCCGGTGAAATTTTTTTAAGCATTGGTCCGTTTTATTCTTCAGGCAGTAGAAAAGACAAATCCAGAGCTTTTACTGTTTTCCTTTTCAGTTTGTACGTATTTTTATTGAAATTGACACTTTGTATTAACCAAACAGCCTTTTCTTGGATAAGCTTCAGTCATTAACAATGTTACTAAAGGAAAATAGCATTCAGCCTTTGGGGGAAGCTAGAGCTTCCACTGGGAAAACATGTATTTTACCTCCACCTAAAAGATGAAGCTTTCATCATAAAAGTAAAAGGCAAAGAAATTAGGAAAGTAATCTTTTCTCACAAAAAAAAAAAAAAAAAAAAAAAAAAAAAAAAAAAAAAAAGTAGTTTTGAAATCTCTTATCAATGGAAGTCATATCCATGAAAACACTGTTTTCAGCTCAGTGGGGCCTTTTTGATGTATTTCTTCACCTTGAACACTTTTGGTGTTCATGCTTTTGATAATAAAGTAATTTGTCTGCTTTGAAACTACCCTGCATCATGGCCATTGTTGTCACTTGTATTAGTCCTTTTATTACTTGTATTAATGGAAGATGTAGAGACTGTAAGATTACTGAAGTGCTAATCAAATGCAGAACACACACAACAACAACAAAAAAGTGGTTCTTGACTTATGATTAGGCAGGAAACCTGTCAGACTGCAGAATTCAGGAACAACAACAAAACATAAAAAGGTAGCCAGCCACTAATCAGCCAGAATGAGGTTTACAATCATGACATTCAAAGCAATAATGAAAAGGTGGCTGCCTTTTATTAACTTCTGGCTTAGGTATCTGCAAATATTTTGTCCAGAAGCCCAGGCTTTCTGCAGCCTCTTAGTCAGAGGACAAGAAAGCACTATTTTTAAAATGGAAGCTGAGAAACCCACGTAATCAGAAGCTTTAAAGAAAGTACCAAGTATCATGAGAGTAGGCAACACTGTATTTCCCTACCACTGTTTTTCTTCATATTCTGTTTTTGATGCAAAATGTAAGGCTCTTTCCCCCTTACAGTCTTCAATGCTATGGTTAAGTGCAGTATGTTGCTCTTTAAGTGAATGGTCTTTTACAAAGCAACTTGATTATCTTCAATTATGCTATTATCAACAGCTGAGATTAAGCAAAAAAACCAAAATAAAAATCAAAGGTGTACAATTACATCCAGTTTTCTTCTCCTTACAGACTAGAAGGTCTTGATAGTCATTTTATTTTTTACTATTAGCTACCAGTCACAATAATTTTTCATTTCTGATGCATTAGAACAACATGAAATGGTTTGGACTGTAACAGAACAAGCAACAAGTTATTTGGTATAAAAATCTCTTTTTTTCCTTCCAAGACTTCAAAACCACATGGAAGAATTTATTTGGTGTAGATTAATTAATTACTTTAATTACAATTTTTGTTCAGAGCTAAATTTGAACTACATGTCTCTAATTTGGAAGAGGGAATCCCAAGATTTATAGATCATGTTCTCATGGTGTAGAGCCTGTAACATAATATGCCAGTGCAGCAGTGAATGGCTGAGGCTCTGCCTGTGAAAATCTGCTGGAACTGCTCGCTTTGGAGCCCTCTGCTCTGGTCGAGCATTTGTGCTGACTTATTTTGCAAAATAGCCTGCTAAGGATAACATCAGCTAGTGGGGAACTGTTGCACAGATTGTCTGTAACACACCATGTTAGCGTTCCTGGAAGAGCAACACTCTGACCCTCCCAATAAAATGAAATAGTAACAAAAGATGTGTGCAGGAGGGATTCCATATGGTTGTCTTAAAGTTGAACTGGAAGAGCTGCCTGACAAGAGCCATCCTCTTGCAGAGAGCATCATGAGAGCCTACCCCGGCCTCCCCAAGAGCAGCATGGAACAGCTGCAGCTCCCTGGTAAGAAGAGTGAATGAGGAAAGTCAATGTGGAGTCAGAGTCAACTGCAAGACTTGGGCTGAAGTGACAACAACCTCTCTCCTGCTCTCCTCCTAATGTCCCCTGCTCAGGAACTCTGCCTCCAGGTACTGCAATAGATAAAAAACAACTGGTAATGAATGGGCTTTCTAAGAAGTATTTAACCTATTCAGTACTATACCAGGAAGTCAAATATAAAATTATTGATGATAAAATTCACAGGTGACATCAAGATTAGCGAATGAGGGAAGAGAAGGTGTTAACGCTATCTGATCTGAGAGTGCTTGATGTCAGAATGGACCCATTCCCAGAAAGGCACTTTGCAGGCAGTGCCATTCACAGTCTGCTGGCACAGACCATTCCTAAGGAGTGATGGAACACCCTCTGGGTAACAGCAGCTCTGGAAAGGGTAAAAGGACAGTTTCTTGGGGAACTTGTAGTGTCCTGACACAACAACATACTGTGGTGATCCTGAAACCATAGCTGTAAAGATACTTGTATATAAATAGACATGTGCATTTTTGGTTAAGTGGATCCTATATTGCCAGGGGCTGTTCAGACAACCATGTTTTAAAACTGATGTTGAAAAACTGAATGGGGTTCACAGGAAAGCAGAAAAACAATATAAGAACTGATAAAAATATCTTTTGTTGAGATATTCAAAGAGAAAAATTCATTAACTAACTCAGAAGGAATTATTTTGAATTGACTAGATAACAGCATAGATAGTATCTTCCCAGGAAGAAAATATCAAGACTATATCTAAGCATAAAGAAAAGCATAAAAAGAACCAGTGGCTAGAAGGTGGATGCTGCCAAATTCATACAGAGAATCCAAGCCCATGTTCATAATGAGGAGAAGACAAAGGGAAAGATAAATTCTTTTATCTCTTGATTTCTGAAGATCAGAACTCAGTGTCTTTCTTAAAGACAACTTTATAGTTAAGCACAAGTTATTTGGCTCAAGCCAGGGTAACTGCTTGTGATATACAGAAGTGCACATTCCTATGGACTGCCAAAACATGTGACGGGTGCCTAGAAACAAACCACTGAGTTTTGAAGTGCTTGTGAGCGGAGACATTCCTCGCTTTCCAGTCTTTGGGCCAACTACAGAGAGACCATTTCATATGGAAAAGCAGTTCTGGTTATTCATTAAAAACATACCAGTGCAAATTCTCAGATCCTAGTGTTTGAAAAAGGATTTGTATATGTCTCCTCTAATTCAAAAGATTTCAGGACTGGTCTTGGGCAAGTGATTTAATTTCTGTATTCCTGGCTACAGTTTGACTGCTCATTCCTGCTGCCATCCCTGCAGCCCAAGGCATGGGCACCAATCTGGGTATGGGCACCATGGGTAAAAGGCTATCCACATGCATGGACCAATACTATGATAACTAAGCAGCTTTCTTCTTTTTTTGGTGGATTATTTTTAACCCAGTTCAGCTTTCTTCTTCAGCTCATGGCCTATGAACAGCCTTGTCAGCAGAGCCAGGACTTGGTGGCCATGGCAGCACACACTCACCATAGAACAGGAAATCCTAAAGACACCATGGCCTTGGAGATGCAGATGCCAAAGCTGATTCCCTGGCTTGTTACTGCCAAGGGAAAGATCTGGCTTTCCTCCTCTCCCCTGAAAGCATGGTCCCACCACCACCTCATTTTGCTGATGTTGGCAATTGCTGGGTTAGGCATGCAGCTCAGAGGGGGCAGCCCAAGGGACTGTGACTGCTGGAGTGGCTGTCCCAACCTGCTGCATCATGGCATCTCTACCATCAGACCACACCCCCAATTGCCTGTACAGTTCTACAGCATTCCCAGGAAGGGCTCCATACACTATTCTAAACCCCAGGCAGGACCATCTCTCCCTCCCCACTGTCCCTAACAGTGACTTTTCCTGCTCTCTTGTCAGCACCAGGGCTTCTGTGGCCACTGGGCATGGGCAGGCTCAGGCCTTCAGGCAGTGGCCCATCTGCCAAGGCTGGAGAAGAAAGTAAAGGGTAGAAGGTTGCACCCAGAAGTTTCTTGCTTAGCAGTTGAACTCAGCAACACTCATCAGTCTCTTTGGAGAATTGTTCATTAGGCATAATCCAGTGAAACCCATAACTTCAAGGAGAGCAGTGCATTGCTAAAGGATTCATATTCTTCTACCAATAACAGTGGAAGACTCATAGAGCATGATGAGAAAAAAAGAGCCAGCACTGCTGGGTGAAGGTCATCACCACTCCTATTGTACAGCAGAAATAAAAACACAAGCTGCAGTTCTGCACTACGTGTTCTTCAAAGAGCTCTTCCCCCACACCTCATTCAGAGCCTGTCCCACCCTGCTACAGTAATTTGTAACTACGGGCTTCTGGCCGAGTTTCCTTCTCAGTCATGTAACTTCCTTTTCTTTTGTGGGCCATTTTCAGATTTTCAAAGGGAAAAGTTTGTGTTCTGCTTCACTATCTATGAATGTGGAAATGTCCCTGATTTTGGTGTGTTTTTTTAACAGAATTTTTAATGCTAAAAGATGTTTAACAGCCAGTGACACACTGACTGAGAGCATCAGCACTGTGATCCTGAAAATTTGAGTCTTTTCTTTGTGCCAGGGAAATGTTGCCTGGGTTATAGCAGTAGGATTTTCCTTTCTGCTTGCAACTGAGTGACCTTTCCTGAAGGAAGATGAAGTTTGGCCCCAAGCAACTAATTTCTTGGAGCTTGGGAAGCAGATGCCTCTTGGTATTGATGTGGTTATGTATGATGTTGACAATCTTAAATGAGAGACTATTCAGTACTGTCAAGGCTGCTGCATGCTACAGCTTGCAGAAGAACCTGCACGCCTTCCTACCTTTCCTTAGGTACCCTGTGGAAGACAGCCAGGCATCCCCCACCATCCCACCTCCAGCACAGGTCTTGACTTCCATCCTCTTTGAAGTGTTGCGCCTGAGACACTGGGTGTTTTTAGGTAAGCTCATTCCACAAAATACATCCAGACTCTTTTGGTGCAGGGGTCAGATTTTGCAGCTGAAAGATGTACCTGACAGCTCCCAGCACTTGGAACTCGGAAGACCATTTAAGTGTGTTTTTTGACAAGTTTGATTCAGTTTCACCCACTTTTGCAAGCACTATATTTTATACAACTGGCTAAAAGTTCAGCGTCAGTAGAAGAAAATTTTTGCCTCTGCAGGAGAATATCCAGCATTTCATGGAAGAACACATTTGACAGTATAATACTGGCTAGTCAACTCCTAATTAGACAGTCACTCTGTCAACACCTAATCAGACAGTCATTCTGAACTGATGTTGCCGTTTGCAAAGTTTTGTTCTGAGAGCCTGTCAGACAGAGGAGAATTGGTATGGGTGGTGGAATGGGGGCTGAATGCACTCACTCATAAAAAAAAAAATCCTATGTCTTCTTAATAAGGGAGGAGGCAGCTTGTTGAAGAAGGGAAGACTTTTCAAGCCCCAAAGGTAACATTTTTGCAGAGAGAGTACAAATTTGCACTGTCTTCCTTTCATAATTTGTTTCTAGATAGAAAAGATACAAAATCTTCTTCATAGGGATTTCATCTCCAGACGGGATGGGCTGACCTTGGCTGGACACCAGGTGTCCACCAGAGTGGTTCTATCACTCCCTTGCTCAACCAGACAGTGGAGAGAAAATACAACTACTAAAAGCTCAGGGGTTGATATAATAAGACTAGAAAAGATGACTAACCAATTACCATCAAGGGCAAAACTGACCCTACTTGGGAAAATTAGCTTATTACCAATCAAATCAGAGAAGGATAATGGGAAACAAAAACTAAATATTAAACAGCTTGCCCCACCCCTCCATTCTTCTGGACTGAATCTGACTTCTGAGTTCTCTAACTCCTCCCCTCCAGCAGTGCAGGGGGACAGAGTATGGGTGTTCCAGTCATTTCAGCTCACATTTTCTCTAATACTCCTTCCTCCTTAGGGGGAGTACTCCTCACATTCTTTCCCTGCTCCTGTGTGGGCTCCCTTCCACAGGCTCCAGTTCTTCACAAACTGCTCTTGTGCAGGTCTCCTGCAGTGTCTCAAGTCCTGTCAGCAAACCTGCTCCAGTGTGGGTTCTTCTCTCCACAGGTCCACAGGTCTTGCCAGGAGCCTGTTTCCAGCATGGGCTTCCTAAAGCATTCATTTGAGCATCCACCCGTTCTGGTGCGGGGTCCTTCAGAGGGCAAAAGTAGATATCTGCTACACCGTGGGCTGGAGGGACACACCTTGCCTCACCACGGTGTTCTCCACAGGCTGCCAGGGAATCTCTGCTCTGGCACCTGGAGCACCTCCTCCCCTCCTTCTTCAACTGACCATGGTGCCTGGAGAGCTGTTTCTCTCACATACTCTCACTCCTCTCTCTGGCTGCAATTGCTGTTGCAGTTTTTCCTTCCCTTTTTAAATGTGTTATCACAGTGGTGCTTCCACAGTCACTGGTGGGTTTGGCCTTGACCAGCAGCAAATCTGGCTTGGATCTGGCTGGAGTTGGTTCTGTCAGACATAGGGGAATTTTGGGCAGCCTCTTACAGAACACACTCCTGTAGCCTCCCCCCTAGCCAAACCTTACCACACAAACCCAACATGCCTGACTATTAAATGTATAAAGGCAACTGGCACACATGAAAACAAGGGAACTCCCTCTCAATAAATTAGCATAGCTGTGTTTACAGGAAGACATAATAGCTATTATTTATATTGCACTTACATATTTAATTTTCTTTACAAATAAAAGCTTTATGTCTCCCTTTGAGCCTGCTTTTGCAGCCTTTGACTAAAATAACTATGACTAAACTATTACTCCAAATTAGCCTGGCATTCAGTGTGCATTTGTATTACTTGAATGATTTTTATTGTTTTTTTAAATTATTATATTTCCTCTTGGTTCATTCATCAATCATATTTACAAACCCATTGTTGCACTTACTGCCAGTTGAGTGTTCTCACACATTTCAGCACACAGACAGAAACTGCAAACTAGGGCAGCTCTATTAGGATCTCTAATATTTCTGAGGCGTCTGAAGGTGCTGACAGCTTATGGTCTTTCCAAGGCAAGTGCAAGTGCCTCAAAGTCTATCTATCTGCAATTACTGGAAGGGGTAAAATGACACCGCACGCTTTTCCTCTGAGAAGGAATCCTCTCCCCAGAGGTTAGAAATAGGGAACAAAAAGCAAAATATAGCTGGAGCTCTGATGATTGATACTCATTTGAATTTCTGAATAATCATCTGTGCCACACTGGCTGCTTTTGCAAAGAGAGCTTGTTTTGAACCCGGGTTGATTACCTTCCTTGCTGCTTTCCCAGACAATTTAAATTAAGTGATACATGAAGACCTAACCCTGAAGTTCTGCCACACCACAATGCTCAGTGGGAGCAGTGCAAGCAGCTCAAGGATGGCAGAACCAGGCCTCTATTCTCCTTGGGCTAGATACATTTTTACTTTGTGCCCTCACTCAGTTTTTCTCTTCTTTACACCAACTTTATATAGTAGGCACTTCAGGGTGGAGAGCATCAAGAGAGAATTTATTTCTAAGAACTGAAGAAAATTGTGTTTCTCAGGGTTACAGAAAAAGGGAAGTAGTTCCAAGAATCCAAGCCGGCACACTGTCACCATAGCCCTGTTTGCATACAAGCCCATTGTCAACCGAAGGAACTGGAAAATTATGGCGATTTATCCATTCCTCTCTTTACTACCCCTCCTTCTCCAGCCCCCCCCCCCCCCCCTTTTGTGCCTCTTTTGGCAAACCAGCTGAAGAGTTCGCATTGTTTCAAATTTAATACTTGCAGATGGTTTTATTTAGAATTTGTTTTATTGGTGAGACATGCTTCCTCCGTTTATTAAATTGTGCCTACTTCTTGTCATCCGTCACGTTGCCCGCAATTTCTGCACAGAGCTCGAGGGTAGGGCTTATTGCTACTGTTGCTGTTGAGTGGGTTACTTTTTGGGACCGGGGAGGGGGTAATTTGAAATACGATCGAGCTCCGAGAGCCGGGGAAACACCGCGTCTTCTCATTCACTTTTTCCCGCGGAAGAGCATGAGGTTCCCGACGGGCGGGGAACCGCGGGGTGCTGCCGGGGGGACAGGCGCCCGCCCCGGGGCAACTCCGCCCCTGGCCCTGGCCCGCGGGGGAGCGCCGGGGCACGGCCACGGCCGGGGGTCACGTCTGGCCGCCGTGGCCCGGAGCGGGCGGCCCCGA
>VZUI01057321.1:0-19616 GCA_013401135.1 Cettia cetti | reverse complement strand
TTAGAAGCAGTCCAGATGAATCCTTCTGGAGTAACAGATGCAGCTCTGTGGAGTAGAGATGATCCTGTAGAAAAGTCCAGTGATGGCGAGATGGGTCCAGTCTTCCTCTGAGGAATCCAGTGTAGGACTGACCCTCTGGTATTTTCCCTCTTCCTTGTATCCAGGTAGGAAGTCCAGGCCCCCACCAAACACTGGCTGGAGCATCTCACAATGGGATGATGGAATGTGTCGTGTGATTGGTGAGCCCTAATGGGCCATTATCAGCAGATATCCCCGTGGGGGAGAGGATGAGTGATGAAAGAGATAAGAAACACTACCCCACCCAGTTTTAACAGCTGGGCCATTATCAGAAAGCATCCTCCCCCTGCAGTTACAAGAGATAAAGAAAAAAACCAACATTTCCCCAACTGCTTTCAACAGATGAAATAGAATACACATTTTTTGGTTCCATAACCCAAGACACAGATGCAGCTAGCCCATTCTCTAGTGATTTCTCTAGAAAGACTGAGGCATTTTTAGGCTCAAAAGTGAAATTTTGCCTGAGTGACAAGAAACCTAAACTAAAAGACAAGAAGCTTAAAGCCACTGTGAGAGAGAATACTGGAACTGACAGACTGGGGTACAATTGTCCCTTCCTCAGGGATGTCCAGGCAAATCTTTTCTTCCATTCATCTGTGCATAGCAGAAGTATGTTGGAAACTATTCTGACACTTCTGAATCTTTGTGGTTGATTCCCAAAATTGCACAGTTCAAGTGAAGGCTCAGATTTTGCAGTGCTAAAATCACACCTCCTGGATGTACAATTCTCAAATGCAATGAAGAAAAGTGTTTCAGACAAAAGCACATCACAAAGGAGAAGAACCCTATAGACTTAAGCTTGATCAGTGTATCTGACACACTCCCAGTGGATCTAAGCCTATCAGTCATGTGAAAATGAACTGATTTAGAACTATAAATGCAATGTGGGTTACCCAGATCACTGTCAGAGCTTGCTTATCTGTCCTAGTCTGAATTACAACCTCCATCTGTTTTTCAGGGTCTGTTGCTTTCTGGTTTTCTTCCTCTTCACCACATCACTGTGGCACATTCCAGATGAAAGGCAAACAAAAACTTGGATAAGTACTGGGGACTCTAGGTCTGAGTCTAAAACACAGAGGTAAAAAAGTGGACTGTGAAACCCATTGCTCAAAGGCTCTGAGAAGGAGGTGTTGAGCAGCTCAAATCTGGTGTTTCAGGCTATTTCTGGTGATGAGGCAATGCCAGCTGGTGTACAGGCTAGGTCAGAGATGAGGAAAACTTAACAAAATGATAACTGTGCGTGGGGCTGTAAAGAAAAAAAATGGCATCAAAATGCTCTAGTAGAATAGAGACTTGCTCCACTCCAAAACTTGATTGTTTTGTTTTCAAGAAGCCCCTGTAAAGTGACTCCTGCATCCAGAAATTAATCACTGAAAATTCCTGAGGACAGCAATGTGAAAGACTACAGTGGGAAAAATGCACTGAGGTAGGTAGAAAAGGGAAAAATAAAGTCAGGTGAGCTCAGGGACAAGTTACCTGTACTCCACAACAAAACTAACCTGCCCTCACACTCTTTCAGGAAGATTATGTTTTAAAAATTGGACTATTTCCAATGTTAAGTGGGTCTAAACCGATGTGATACTAGTTGATAAGCTTGGTGAGTTGCATGAGAAGAAATAAGCTGTTAACAGGTTTCAACTTCTCCCTCCATGGAATTTTTTGAGTTCAATGGAACAACTCATTTTTTTGCCATTCTGAAGTTCAGCTTCTGCTTGGAGTTCCAACTGTTCATTGCCTGGGGAAAAGGCCAAAGCCCATGGTTTGGGGTTCTGCACAGCCCTTACTTTCTGGGGCAGAAGTGATCTGGCAGAGAATAAAGCCTGTGTGTAATCTGAAAGACCTTCAGACTGAGTTGGGGCCATTCTTTCCATAGATTGAATTTCCGAGAGAAAATCATTCCTTTAAAGCAGGAAGTGTTGGATGACTTCAAGAATTCAGTAAGGCTAGACTGGAAACAATCTCTGATCTTCAAAACATTGTCTGAATTTCAATTCTTTGCATTGCATACTCTGTTGGAAATTGATGAGCTACCACTTATATCAGGTGAGTGCTTGCTTAATTGCTGAAAGTCTGAACTAAACATGCTTACAAATCAAAATAGCCTGTCTTGGCTTCTTGCGTACTAGCAGGGAAATTCAACACTTTTGGGCACTGCTTTGCAAGCAGTTCTAGCTGTGGCATTGGGATTAAACCCACTGCACTCATTAATCACGTTTGAGAGCCAGATGCATTTGACGTAACTAGAATTTAAAATTCCAAGTCTTCCAGAGCAATGTACCTTATCCTCGAGACAGGCTGGCATTGTGTTGACCCTGAGTTGTCTCTAATTCCTGATAGTTCTTGGTCCTACAGTGAACAGACAATCTAATTACTTACTGCAGGTATGTAGCCTCATCCAAATGTGTTTGCTAAGGCATCTGCTAGGGAGCTAATTTAAACAAATGGTAATAACATTATATATTAGCAATAATTCTTAGGTTAAAAGAAAGAAAAGTAGTTTGCAATGTCTAAAGGGCCTACACAACATTTTTTTGAAGTGGTAACAAGCAGCTAGGAAGAATATTGGAAGGTGGTATCAACCAATTTGTCACTCAGTGTGAGACCTCTGACACATCAGAGAGCTCTGGTACGACAGCAGAGATCATCCTCCTGCTGCTCTATCAGACAAAACATCGCAAACAGAAGTTTGTGGAGGAGGGAGGAGCACAACTGTTCCTGTAGGTGACATAAGATAAAGATCTACAAGGCAAAAGAATTTTCCAACATGTCCCATACATAAAGAAGCATGGAAGAGATATTTGGTGAAAACTGTCTGCTCTCTGGCAGAAAGCCAGACTTACATGCATGAAGGGAGCTTTCTGTCATAAAAAGAGCTCATCTGCAAGGAAAAACTTTGTTCCCAGCTCTGGGAATTCACTTAGTATGTATGGGACACAGGGGAATATGGAACCAGTCTCAAAGCTCTGCATAAGAAAATGGTCCAGTTGGAGGGGATCAGTGTGGTGACCATGTTCTTACTGAGTAATTCCCACACCAGAGACAGGAAATGTTTTTATCCCTGTCTCAAGCCATTTTTTCGCGAACTGCAACCTGTAGCCTTCTTTTCGTCTTTCAGTTCGTACCAAGAAGTATGAAAACCATAGTTCATTCAGATCTACTATGAACAGTGTTTGTTTTGGTTCTTTTTTCTGGTCTTGCCTTTTAGGGATAAAGAATTAGCAAGCACCTCCTACATGGCCTGCTAGAGTAGTAGCCTTTTGGGGCAGAGATCCTGTACGGGCCTGCATTAATGATATGACCTGTTCTCTCTTCTGCAGACAGATTACTTTCTCCTTGGAATGGTTGCTTCACAATTACACTGGTGTAACACTTGGAATTTTCTTAGAAATAAAGACACTGGAAGTGGGACAGTTGGAAAGAACCCCTTGCCTCTTTTCTGCAGGACCATGAAGTGTGGGAGCATCTTGGCTTCCTTTCTGATTTTAATGGGCCTCATCTGTTACTTTTTGAAGCAGACATATGCTAGCATTAATGATATACTGTGAGGTAAATGGAGGCATTGATTAGTCCTTTGAAGCACATAATTTCAGGGCTGGAGGTTCTGGGTTCATTTCCATGTGCATGTGGTACTTAGCTCACATTTCTTCAACAAGTGCAAAATGTATTATCACAAACACTATTTAATATTACATTAAGGTGCTGGTAGATAATGGTTTTTCCTCTGTTGTACTTCACTCCAGAGGATTATTCTTCCCAGTTTCTCTGAACATTGCCTCTTTCACATATAGAACTTTGACTGGTTCTAGCCATGGTGAAAGGGTTGCAGTTACCATTGGGCAGGTTGTCCAACAAGCCAAATTCTATTCCCAGCTCAGGACATATAATGCTTTCAAGGGCTGTTCATTCAATTGTGTCATTCAAGGTGGAGCAGAGTCAACAGATGCCAAGCTCAGGCCAAAGCTGGAAAGCTGGCATTAAGACCTGGCTTCCTGGTAATAACCTTTTCCATGAACAGTTACAACACAGAAGTTGAGTGCATAGCAGGTTCTGATGTTTAAACCTCATGGCAATGCAAAGTTTCACAAGGACAGAACTGCAAAAGCCATTAAACAAGGGGTAGTGGTTTAAGGGTGGGAAAATATGGCTGGATCCTGTAAATCTACAAATGTGGGATTTACTTGAGTCAAATATTTGGGATGATAAACCAGAGCTGGCTACATAGGTACCACCACTTTCTTCCAGAGCTCTTGTGCCTACACAGCTCAGTAGCTGGTCTGAGCACACAGCTGTCAGAGGAGCTGTCACTACTGGTTTGAGTGAAACCCATCTTTAGTTGTGTGGCTTGCAGTTACAATAATCTATTGTACAGGAGCAGAAATAAATTTGATGAAGCAGAAATAGAAAATCTACTAGCTGAACAAAAGCCTCCCAGCAGAACTGAATATCATGCCTGAGTCTTAATATCATGACCTTTTTATTAAGGCAAGGTACATTAAATTAGCCTGGTGTCTCTACCTACCACTGCCTCATCAGTGTGTCCTGACCTCACCTACTTCTGCTCTGAAAACTTAGTATCAAGCAGCAGGATTTAACAGTGTGGCACCCTCACATACCACCAGGACCTACTCAGGTAGGAGCACTCTTGCGATTCAAAATGTATAGTCTATTCCTCTCAGTTTTTAACCTGATGCAGCTGAGGTCTCTTGGGCTGAGGCTGGTTGGTTTTTTTTGTTTATTTGTTTGGGTTTTGGTTTTGTTTGTTTTTTTTTTTTTTTTTTTTTTTTGTTGTTGTTGTTTGGTTTTGGTTTGTTGGTTTGTTTGTTTTTCCCCCCTCAGAATACAGATGCATATATTGGAAGAGATTTGAGTAAACATTTGCAGGTAATGCTGAGCTTTAAGTTCCCTTTGCAGCTCAGGAAGAAAAGAGTTTTCAGGAATTATCCCTCTTTTCCAGATAATAATGCTTGAATGTCTGCATTGCTGTATGCTTGCTTTGAGTTTATGTTGTGGCTGTTAACATGCATCCATGTTTGCATTAATGAGTATTAGTGAGCAGGAGAGGAAAGTGGAAAGGACTAACTGGGCACCTGGGGACACTTTGCTGGTCTAAGCCAGAATGGAAATCAGAAACAAACAATTGCTGCAGTCCAAATGGGAAGTTGCAGATTTGTTACAGTATCCTTGGGCCTTTTCTCACCCTGTCTGATAGAAAGCAAAGTCCTAGTGAACACCTTTACTGCCTGTTTCTTTTGGAGGAGTTTTTTCTAGAAGTATGAGACTATGACCTTGTCTATTATCGTTTGGAAAAGTATTGAGAACAATATGCCTACGACTCTTGCACCTCATCTCTGTGCAGTAATAGGGTATTTATTTTTATAGTTCTGTGATTACTTCTATCAGACAAGGTGACCCTGAAATCTCCAGCAAAATAGTTTGTAGAAATTTGTAACGGTGCATGGAGTTCCCTTCTGAGCTACAGCCCCATTGTGCTAAGCCATCCTGGTGCCAAGAAGCCTAGACACAGTAAATTTGTTGACTGAAGGTCAAGTTTCTCATGGTGCCTGAGACAGAAACAAAATTTTGAATCTTCAGAATGCTGGCTTGCACCCAGTGTTACTCAATTTTACAGCTTCACAGAGAAAAGTGAAGTGCTGAACCTCTCTACTGCTTAAAAAGACCTCTGTGGCTTAAGGTTGTGCATGGGTTTAATATGGGCCTCATATGGAAGCCCAAGAGAAGAAAAAAAAAAATCCCACAAAAATAGTATTTTGTGTACCATGTTAATAAAAGCAAAGCAAACAAGGCCCAAACTCTTCTTTTTAATAGTCCAGTTGTGTGTGAATGCTTTTGAGAAAAATAGTTAGAATTTTTCTCAGCAGCAGCTGAGGCATAGGCAAGGAGCTTCATTCTTGTACACTGAACTTTTTTAGGTAATATGTCAGTTTGGAAGAAAAGAGGAAGACATTCATACATGGCTTAAAAATTCAGCTAAAAGGTCACAAAAGATTGCTCTGTGCCCAAGGTAACTTAAAATTCATGTTTGTTCTTGGCAGCAAACCACCTTCCACATACAGAGGCAAAGAGTTGGAAAATTTCCTGTCTTGCTGGAGCCTTTGGAGTTCCGCTGCTCATTTTCCAGACTTATTTGAAATAAACATGAGAAGCATGACGGAAAAATTCCATACTCCAAGAAAAGTACAGCATGAACATCTGAAAAATCCTGCCAGATTGAGAAGATCTTTCTCCACTTGAAAGTGCATGCAGAAATCCCAGTTGACATGATGTGATAGCAACTACTATGTCTTATTGGGTAAGAGGGACTGGACAGTGTTAGTGACATCTCGTACTTTGATTTGAGCCCTACCTAGATCAGGTTTCTGTTATAATATCAAAAAGCACACAATTTGCAACAGGAAAATACAAAGCACAGTTATTTTTCTTCATCTGTTAGTAGTACTGTAATACTAACAAAGAGAAAATAACAACAGAGTTTTAGTAATATTCTAGAGGCCAAATTACTAGTTTGAATATAAAGAGGGTTGTGAGGGGTCTGCATGGATTTACCAAGTCATCTTCACTGACCTGATAACCTTCCACCATGAGTTATCTGACTTGGTAGACAAGGGAAGAGCAGTTGTCATTTTGTACCTTGACTTCAGTAGTGTTTTCAACACTATCTCCCATAACATCTTCACAGAGAAGCTCATAAATTATGGTCTGGATGAGCGAACCTCATCTGGTCTGAGACTGAAAACTAACTGAATAGGCAGGCTCAGAGGTTAGTGATGAGTCACACAGAGTCTAGTAGGAGGCCAATAACTAATGCTTCACCCCAGAGGTCAAGTCTGGGACCAGTCCTGTCTATTTTCATATGGTCTACATGTTGGGGCAAAGTGTGCCCTCAGCAAATTTGATGATGGTATGAAACTGGTAGGAGAGCTGATACAGCTGGGGGCTGTTCTGCCTCCCAGAGGGTTCCTGACAAGTTGAAGAAATGGGCTGACAGGAACCTCATGAAGTTCAAAGTGGAGAAGGACAAAGTTCTGCACCTGGGAAGGAAGAATCCCAGGAACCAGTACATGCTGAGGTCCACCCAGACAGAAAAAACCTTAGCATAAAAGGATTCGGGGGTTGTCACCAAAAACCAGAAAATAAAATTTCCAACAAATTTGGTAGGTTAGAAAGCCAACATTACTTTATTAGCAGTGCTGGACGCAAATTATGCATGCTAAGGAACCTATCAGACCAAGTTATATTCCTGAAACCAATACATATTAATCACATTTTTGAATCCATGCACATATGCTAATTATTTCCACAGAGTCATATGAATATGGTTCCAGATCTTCTGATGAATCTTTTCTTTTTGCGATCACCTCAAATATGTCGTTAAAATCACAATGTACTTTTCTCATCATTCTTTGCTCTGACACACAGTTCTTGTTTTCAAAACTAAGATATCAGCTAGTGCATATTAATCACTAATACACTAAGGAAAGATCACTAATCACTAAGGAAACATCAGCTGGAAAATTACTGTACTAAGCACCATGAGAGACAAAACTAAGCATTAACTATGAATCTAGGGATCATACTACAGCGCTAAAGTTAAAAGAATCTTCTGTCATCATCCCCACAGCTGTATGGACTTCCTCTTTCAGAAATATAACACTTTCAGTAATGGTTCTGATGGACTCCAAGTCAGCCAGGAGGTTAATGAGTTGGTTGTGAACTTTCCTTGCTTGGAGAAATTGAAAAGACATCTGGACACAGTCTTGGTTGGCTTGTTTTAGGCAGTCCTGCCTGAGAAGGGAGGTTGGATCAGGTGACCTCCAGAGATCTCTTTCAACCTCAACCATTCTATGTTCTTTATATACAGTTATGTTTTGTTTTATCACATTAAAATTTTTATGGGAAGAGTTTATTGATGCTCTGATAGCTTTGGAGTATTGTATCTTGTTTGCATTTTACTGACAGTGCATAATCCTCTGAATTAACTTATGTTGTAATGGATATATACATATATTTTTGGTTTACAGCATAATCTTTAGACAAAATGTAAAACTGGGGCATGTTTCTCATCAGCTGCTGATTAGAAAAGTACAGCTAATAAAATAATTCCTAATATCAACTACAGACATCTAAACATAATTCACTTTTTGCCTTGTTGAAATGCAATATGTTGCTTTATTCTTGTTAATCTTCAGTTTCAGACAATTCAAGGCATGGTGATTCAAGCAACTTGTCCTCTTTGCTATTTTAAGTCCAGGAATAGGTGTATTCATGCAACAGTGAAACAATGACTCATGTCTGAAGTGAGGCATTTAGGGTGTAATTCTTAAGTCCTCTTTTACAACTCAAGGAGAGGGTAGTGTGGAGGAACAGAATCACAATTAAAAGGAAAATTGGATCTTTATCAGTCAAAGCTGGAGAAATAAAATGAAGTAATTTTTTTAAAGAAGTTCATGTGGTATGTGAATAAAGAGAATTTGCAAAGTTTAAATACAGTTCAAGGGAACTGAACACATTCTTCTGCCAGGTAAATCAAAGCTGTGTTTTTGAAGGACTGTTTGCAAAATGAGCCACTGTGCAGAAGGTGGAAGGTACCTGTGTTTCTCACTTGGTCTCAAAGCACAGCAGTCATTAACATGAAGCAACTTCAGAAAATACCCCAAGCAGGCATCCTCCTTATTATGTAAACATAATGCACCTACTGAGAGTTTGGTTCCAATGAAATTCATTCAGAGCAGAGAAGCTTGGAGGACAAGCATGCGGATCTGTAACAAGAGCAAAACATTTGTTTCTGTCTGTATTCAGCAAGCAGGTGCAGATCCTTTGTGCCACATTAAAAAACGCTCTATTAACATGCCAACAGTACTAGCAAATTCCAGAGCGTGCTGCAGCATTCTTGCCGTATGAAAACAAACTTGATTTTTCAGTGACAGAAGGAAGATGTGAAAATGAGGGTTTTCACTGACTCATCATAATCATGGGGGTTATTACAAAATGAAATTGTTCTTCTAAACTACTATTTCCACATAAACAGCTCATTTGCAATTGTGAAGGCAAGTGTCTTAGCAGAAATACACCCCTCTCTTACTAAAAAGTTATCTTCTTCCTTTATTGTAGGTTGTATTTTAAGAAAACAGTTATGGATAAAATTTTACACCTTTTAATGTAATTTTAAAAGAATTACCATTATATTAGTTTTTCCTCATTTTTACCTTTCAAATATAGCTTGTATTTTATAATAGTAGCAAAGCTGTAATCAAGAGCCTGTTCTGCTGCCTTCAATATTTTTTTTATACATTGAAATGTTTCTGTTTGGAATGAGTAACATTTTTGATCACACCTCCTCAGATATATTACACCAAATTTCCATACTCTTAACACTTCCAGCAGAAGGAAATTTTCTTCTTTACAGGTTCATCCAGAACAGATGCTGTAGGTACATCAGGCCAGCAGTCAGAGTCTGGAGCTGGTCTCTGATCCCAGTGACACTTTTCCTAGTTCTTAATTCTACTCTTCAACGAATCTACTTTTGTCCTCCTTTGTGAACAGATGCAACCCCTTATGTTTGTCTTCAGATGCTTGGAAGGAATGACTGCTTTGGCAACAATACTTCATTGCAGGCAAGGATATCCCTAATTTTTTTCTACCTAGGACAGTGTTCAAAGAACTTGATGCTTTCATTGGTGGCTTTCTGACCTTATGGGTACAGCTTGGGGCTGTGCTGTAGAACCCTCTCTGTAAGCTGATAGGGATTTCTTTTTTCCTAGAGGGAAACTCAGCTGTGCCTGGTAGCCAGGAGCCCCTACTGCAGACAGGCAGAGGGACATGGAAGAAAGAAAACCATTTTGAAAGCACAGTTAATTATGAAGTTACCAGAACAGTTTGCATCTGTTTCTGCTATGAAGAAGCCTTTCAGTCACGAACTGACAGGAATGAGAGGAGTTCTTCAATATTAGCCTGTGATCAAGACTTCAGTGAGTTTGAGTATATGGGAGGAGCCTATTCCAGTATTTGAGATAAGTGGTGATAAAAGCTGGGCACAAGGTGAAAAGACCCATTTGTGAGATTAGGCTTCATAAATCAAATTCTGGGTTTATTTGTAAGTTGTCTTGAAGCTCATTTTTCAGCTAAAGCAATAGCAATATACTTAAGGGGAGAATACTTTCTCTTTCATCTTCTAATAGTTCATTTGCACTTCAAAGTAATGATTCAGACTTAATACAGCTTAAACTATCATGACCTAATTAACTTCTTTATATTGTAGACCATGTCTGAATATATGATATGCTTTGCCTTGTTGAGGGCTAGCCTGTTCAGTCCCACAGCTTTTCCTGACTAGTTTTATCTATCACAGCACTTCCCTTTTCCTTTCTATGCCTATGCATCTTTCTGAAAGATTTTCCATGGAAGGCTCTCATAAGCACTTTAAAATCCAGATAGATGGACTGGATATCGATCCAGTCTGCTTAACATGTCTGTAATATGTGGCATATGTTTCCTACATGGAAATGGTGCTAACTTCTGTTTCAGACTATTTCATATCAATTAATATTATTTCCTTCTGAGTGGTTTTGAACCACATTAGGCTTCAAAGACCTGAAAGCAGATAGTTCACCCTTTTTTTTTCTTGGAAAGGGAAAAAAAAATGACAGTTTTCTGGGAGCATGGAAACCTTCCAGCAATGTTTTTTTGGGAACTGATATATTTAATCAATTTCATGCCCCCTGAAAATTTACAGGAGCAGTACCAGCTAAAGCATCTTTAGAAACAGTTTTGTCTGATATTCTCTCACAAAACTGGAATTTAAAAAAAAATTAATATTATTTTAAAAATAATTTTGAGGTTCATGTGTTGAGACCTACAGAAATGGGTGGAGTATCAAAGTTGAAAGAGAAATACGATTTCTGATTAACTCTCTAACAAAATTAGAATACTTGATGACCTTTTTTTTTGCAAAAAACATTACCTAGAAACTCTTATCCAACTCTAGTTATTGGAGATGATGGTTCAATGGCTCTGAAAATATATAGCATTTCTCTCAAATCTCTCTTATTTTTGTGGAAAATAAATATGTACAGACAAATGATGAAACTCCTTGTCATTGGTCATCAGGTTGGACAAATGTGTAAAAAAGATAAAAATGAATAAACTGAATTAGTGGAGCTGCTAGACTACTAAGCAAAGAGGAATAGGTTTTAGTTTTAGGGTTAATCTTAGCTCCTAAACCATTGACAGCTGGCATTTGAGAGTGGATACTGGTGGGAATATTCATCTGTAGCAATTTTTTATTTTATCCCAAGTATCTGCTACAGGATGCTCGTAAGAAGATACTAGATGGATCACTGTTTGTCCAGTAAATAATAAATTATGTTATTCAGTATAACTGATAATTAATTATTTGCAAGAGGCAACTTGTGAAAGGAAAAAATCTCCTTCACTGCTTTTAAACATTTGAAGAATAGGCCCAAGCCCACAAAAATTCTTTAATGAACAATTCCTGATATATACTACTGTGCTGTTTCCTACACTAACTCCTTGCATAACTGAAAAGGGTCTCCTTTTTAACATTTTCTTTACAGGACACTGAATTACAAGCAAAGGTTTGCTAAGCATAGACAAAGATGGAACAAATCTTTTAATACTGCCAAGAACATGTTTCTCAGTAAAAAAGACAGATTTTATGAAAAATAATTTAAGGTCAGTTGAAAGAAATCTTGGACTTCAAATCCACAGAAGATTCTGTACTCAAATTTTGACTCCTTTTTAAATACACCAGATTTTGAAGAATTGCTTAAATATTTCTTTTGTTTTAATCAATTCTGTGAAGAAGTATATTGCAAGACAAAAAATCTATTCCAATTAAGGTGATCATTGATTAAAAACCCGACTCTATGCTCCATGAGGGATTCAAATCTTGACAAAAAATGTGACGTTCCCACTAATTAATATGTGGTTTTCAGTTGCTACTTCATTGTTCATTTCAAATATTCCTAATGAGACTCTGTCTGGACTAAGACTCTCTATACATGTGAGTATGCTAAGCAGGCTGTGTGGAAGACTGCTGTTTTGGGAGACAGGCTGAAGAAAAGCAACTTCTGTCCCATAAGTTATTGCTTCAAAGTGGAGAACTTTGAAAACTCATTTTCTGTTCAGCACCAGATGTCAACAGAGCTTTAGGTAGCTGGCTCACAGGCTAGCTTTTTGAGCACATATGTGACATGCATGACATGTCACATACTATATCAGACCTAAATTTACATTGCAACCACTTGGTGAATTACTAACCAAGCGATGAATTGCTGTTCTCTGTTCTTCCTTAGATGTCCTCTTGTGTCCTAGGTGTGAGCAGCTCAATTCTTTGTGCTGCACAGTTCCATCCTCTTGCTTTGTTTCCACTGAGCCTGCTCAGATACAGCTGCTAATTGCACCCTCTGTAAGAGGCACTCTGCTGCTGGCACACTCACCCAACAGCCAATATCGTCTGCTTTTGTGGTTTGGTGGGTTGATCCAGATGCAGCAGACAAACTCTCTTCCAGTCACTTCTCACTCCAACCTCCCAGTGGGATGGGAGGAAAAAAGTGGAAACCAAACCAAACTAAAAAAATAGTTACGGGTCAAAGTGAAGACAGGTTAAGCAGTAAAGAAGAAAATTGTGGAAAGAAGCAAGTGATGTAAAAGCAATTCCAGACCTGCCCAGCAGCAGAGTGGTGTCCAGCCTACCTGCAGGAGTGGCTGCTTACAGGAAAACTTGCCTCCCCTGGTTTTCCTGCAGGACATGATGCTATGTGTTAGGGAAGTATCTCTCCAGTCAGTTCAGGTCACCTGTCCCATCTTTCCCCATCCTAGACTATGCCCTAGGAGAAAATAGAGTGAGAAACAGATGATGAGCAAGCACCCTCCAGCAACAGCTAAAACATTGTGGATTTTGTTATTAACTATTTTTCAACACAAATGTAAAACACAGCACCATTTGGGCTGCTATGGAGAAAACAAACTCCACCCCAACTGGACCCAGTACACAGAGGTGAGGATCACTGCTTGGTGCAACATCTGCAGTGGGCTGAGCTCTAAGTCCAGCGCAGTTGTCCTCTAAGTCCAGTAGGTGGAAAAATTGACCTGTGTTCACACAAAAACACACTGTTTTTCAGACTTGCTGCCATGGAAGTTTTACTGCCCTGCAGTTTTCCTTCCACTATGTACTATAAAAAGAACTGTTCTTTAAGAGCAGGGAGATACATGTTTCCCTATCCACTCACCTCACCTTTTCCTAGAAGTTGCCACTTCTTAATAGACCTTCCTAATTTGAGAAACAAACAAACAAACAAACAAACCAGCAGTATTCACCTGCTCATCCCATGTCCTGTCCTCAGCTCTTTTTTCACTTCTTAGTAGCACAGGCTATCTTGTTGCAGGAGTATATGGTTTGGAACTGTAGTTCAGTGCTGTTCTCCTCTGTTCTCCACTGGAATCCCTGGGACCATCATAGGGAGAGAGCAGAGGATATGAAGAAGGCAGTGCTTCACCTCAGTTTCAGGCTGAGATGTGCTAGCCTGCCCAGGACGTCTCAAAGACCAAGTGAGAGTTCTACAGAGCAGGAAGTCCTTTGTGGCAGCTGCCCACTTTGTCCCTTCCAGTCTCAGTAAAGTAGTTAATGCATTTAACTCTGTACCTTTTTTACTTCAGTAGGACTGTGTTTGGCTTTTAAGTACACCACCAGGTACCATGCTAGACTGGAATCTGCTAGAGAAGCACAACATTTAGACTTATTTCCTGTTCATGTGGACTGTTGTTAAGTTTTGGTGGCACCTGGGCCTTTAGCTATTTAGCCTACTAAAACAAAAGAAAGGATATCTAAATGGATGTATTATTTCATGATACAGTACAAATGCTTTTAAGTTTTTGTCCTTTTGTATACTGGCAGGCTGATCACCCCACTTTGCTATTTTTTGTCCTTAAACATGGATTCTGTAGTTTGAGAAAGACACTTTGTCCTCTAAATTAGAGGAAGAAGAATATATTCAAATATGAAGTCTTTGCACTTTTTTTAAATACTAAAAGTGCAAGAAGTATTGCGCTGCTTCCGTTACAATTCTGCTTGTATAGGTCAAGCAATATCATTAGCTGCAACTGATTTTTCAGTTGAGCCTCTATGGAAGCAGTTAGACAGAATGACAGAGTCACATGCTCTCTGAACTTAAGCAAGTGACACCAAAATAGAACCTGACAGGCATGAAAATTTCAGACAACACAGATCTTTGATTAGTGTATATTTTTTTTTCAAGAATATAATGCAGTTTTCTCAAGCACTGTATGAGGTTAAAGGCTCTGCATAGAGTCATGTGAACCTTCTAACTCAGTTCCATTGAAGCCCTTAGGGGCCTGATACAAGTCTTTGCTGATGCATGCAAGAACCTTGCCCAGCTGTGAATTTGACTCCTGTTGTATAAAGCACTCTCAGTCCCATTATAAACCAATGTTGTTTTAGTTTCAAAGAATGTGACAGATTCACTTACAAAAGAATGCTTCTGCATTTTCCCTGTATCAAGGGATTTTAACGTAACTGAAAATAATTTTTTTTTGTTTTCCAGATACTTGCACTTTTATTTATATTTAGATGATTTCTGCAGGGGAAAAAGAGTTTTTACAACATAAAGGCTAGCAGCATGAGCGCATTTCTCTGCTTCAAAGCAGTCAGAGGGAAACCACTTTATAGTCAAACATGCATTAAAGTAATGATCTTGGCATCTTCCAAAAATGCTTGTTGGAGGGAGGTTTTTTGCTATATTTTTCTTTGTTTGGTGGAGGTTTGAGGGTCTTTTGGGTTTACTTTTAAGGAGAGCTTTTCTAAGTTGAATTCAGTGCTAATAATATATAATATATGACCAAATCCTGTGTATGGGTTAAAGGTGTGAAATTTCTCTTTTCCTCCTTTTGTAGTAAAATAAACAAGGGCATAATCTGTTGCTGAACTGAGTTGCATGGGAAGAAGAGAATATTTAGTGTTCACAATTTGAGAAGACTCTTGTGTTTATTGTTTGGTTTATGGATTTATTACTGAGGTTTATGGATTTCCACCTCCAGAAAAATTAACAAGAAAAGCTTTTCTTTTTTTACTTTAGTGCCATTGCAATATATGCTGCATCCTGAAGGACACTTTTGGAAGACTGTGGTCTATCATGGTATCATATTCACACTCAGACTTGAAATGAGCAGGAGTTTCCATTTTTTCCTGTTCTACATCAGTCCCTTTGAAAAGTGATAAGCAGGTCCAAAGTGCTGCAAAACTTCAGAAGAGATACTTTGGAAACTGCACTCCTACAACACAGTATTCTTACAGTGATATCAGTGTACAGGAAAGGTGTGGATAAGGTTATATCCTCAAAAATGAGCCTTCATTTTGCGGCAGCTATCAAAACAGGAAGTGCATCTGTTTCTCTGTTGCAAAATAATAAAATACCAGCATGTTGTCTCTTTCAGTAGCATAAAAAATTACATTTGAAAATGAATGGTTTTTTAAGTTTTGTTATGGGAAAGGAAAACACATCATGCTGAGGAGAAATGGCTCTCAATGTTGCATTTTCTTCTGTAATCTGTTGAAGTAACCGCCTGTGCATCATGGACCAAGCGAATGAGGTGTCTTTGTCAAGGCAAGCAAAAATCTTTGGTTTGGAGCTTCAAAAATGGACAATTTTTGAACCTGACACTTCAAGGATTTGTGTCCAGTGGATGATTTTTAGAGGGGATATGGAAATACACATGGGTGAGGCTTCTGATTGCTCTGCAAGGGACCTCACTCGAGACACACAGATCTCAAAACTCTTAAGTGTCAACAGTTTCCAAGGCACCTGGGATAAAGATGCTACCAGGGTTGAATCCTCACTGTTAGTGAATGGATGCAGTGGTTTTGGCTGAGCAGCCAAGCTTTCTCTACGAGCTCAGGGGCAGCAGGAACCGGCTAAGGATTTGAGATCCAGCCACCAGAGGGAGATGTAAGGCCGCACACATTTGAGTTACGCCGTCTCCTGTCTACTGATAATGCATTCGTAACCATTTGTGCTGCCATCTCAAAGCTCAAGCTAAGTCAAACTAATTGTTGAGGCAAACAACAACACCACTAGGCCACCAGCACTTGCCAAAGATGAACATTACCAGTTTAACCTTGCCTTGCAAAGGCAATGCATGTAATCTCAGAGACAAAAACCAACAAAAATCCCCCAAACCAACCCAGCCCAACTCAAACAAATACACTGAATCACCACCCAACAAAACAGCCCTTGAACAAAATTCTTGTTGTTGTTTTTGTAACAGATCTATGCAGCCTGTTGGAGAAGATTACAAATGTGGCATGCATAATTTTTTTATACCTGTTACTGCTCTACTTGTTTCAAACTGAGATCCAAGAAACCACTAAATTTCCACAAATATTTTGGCATGGGCCTTTAGAATAATTCTAATGAAGCTCAGCATGCTGGGTATTTTTCTTAGAGTGTACTGCAGAGAATTCATGTTTCGAAAAAATTCCATGGAACATTTCAAAGTCTATTCTGCACTCAAAATAATCCTTCAAAAGCAAGAATACAGACTACAACAAAAACACTTAGTGAACTGCTCTTAAAAAGTTGATTCAGACAAACTCTTGGTTAGATTTTTGTTCTCTAAGAGTAGTCTTTGTATTTATATTATTTGTATTTGTCTCTTCTTTTTTTATGTCCTTCCTAGACCATTCCTAGTTGTAGTGCAAAATGAAGAAGCTAAATATTGTCGTAAAGTAATAAAATTTAAATTAAAATAGGTTATAGGAATAAAGTAATATTAATAATAAATACAATACCAGTGAAATAATAAGCAGTAAAGCAATAAAATACATACAGCTGCTTGAAAAACTCAAGCTACCATTGTCAGTAAAAACTTGTAGATTTCTGCTCTGGACCAGAATGAAAAAAACCCGCCAAATTATGACAAACTTTGTGTGAAAATATGTTGAACCATTTTGACAATTTTCATTTCAGTAATTCCAAATGTAAGTCTTTTCAGGCTGCATCAGCAACAAATTGTACTCCTGATGCCTTTCCCATTGCTGCTTCCCTTCTAATCCTTTTGTCTGACTATGGGAACTCCTTCCATAATACCTCAATTTGTCCCTGATTTTAAATTGTCTTGTCTGTGTTAGAGACTATGAAAGAAGAAGACACCAAATCTTGGAAGGGTAAAATGTCTGTAATTAGAACCTGTGATTGTCATATGGGATACTAAGGGAAAAAGGAAACCCGTGAACAAGATAGGCAGAAACACAAAAATGACAGAGAAATGTAACTGTGATAAAGATGAGAAACGAACCTGACTAATCTCAGTAATTGATGGGTTAGCAATAAATTCAGAGGCACAGTGGGGCAACTGATAGGAATGCAAACTCAAAGATGCGGGATGCTGGAGAGACTGGTGAGACTTGGCAGTTGCTGAGGATTCAAGGATGGGAGAGGGTCAGACAAAAGGGTGTAGGAGGAGCTAGTTGCCTATAAGATGAGACTGGTCACCATGTTGGTTTGACTGAGACTGGCACCTAATTACTACAGTCTGTTCTATCTTCTTCTTACATCCTTTCTTAACTGCATAGTCACGGTCTCTATCTCATGTACATGACTGCTACAAGGACTAAGCGCCAGCTACTGGGTGAACTGATGTGATGAATTTAGTGCCAGCAACTGGTATTGGACACAGGGTTTTGGTGCCCTAGACCTGTAGTGACAGCTGCCAAAGTGAGTGGAGTGTCAGTGCCGGTCACTGGGGCAGAAAGGGGTCTTGGCCACCAGTTACTGAGGCTGAAATCGTGCATGTTCAAAAAGCCATCAGACCAATAATGGATTAATGTGAGGAAAGCTGGTAGAGCAATTGCTAGAAAGGGGAAATGTTCCTTGTTAGAAGAGGTGGTCAAAATATCTTATATTTTTTTGCCCCCTAAGGATGAACCTAGAGACAACACTGAATTGCTCATAAGCATGGTGGAGCAGGAAGAGAGAACAGTGTTATTTCAGACGCAGAATGGTATCAGCCAGATTTTATTAGTTGTTTTTGCAGCAAGTATGTATTTAGGCTGGAAGTTAGAAAAATCCCTTAATGGTAGAGGAATAAGATTGTGGGATACCTTATCAAAGGAAACATTTTGCCCCAAAGCTTCACTTAAAATAGATCTCAGAATGATTATTTTAAAAGGTTTATCTTGACATGGCTACCCAAATTCACAAGTCACTAGTTTTTATCACTTCTGTGCTTCTACAGAACAGTTGATTCAGAATTTCTTATTAGCAAATATGCTGAAAAAGGGACAAAAGCTGTTCTAAGACCTTCTGTGCAAGGCTGGGTTTCAGCCTTCCCCCAGATACTCTTTCTATAGTATTACCATTTTGGCTACTGCCATTCTGTTGCAGGAGAAGAGCTCAAAATGCAGAATTCATGTGTTTCTTGCTTCATCACTGTAGCACTAGGACTTGGAGAGCTTGATATTGTGTGAATACTCAGTTTTCTCTAGGGAAAACTGGATGCTTCTCCTTTTTTCTCTCAGCTATTTTGCATACATGGATGCACATACACGTGGGCTCACACACACACATATACTTTTACCTACATACACAAACTACATTTACTTTTATGTTCCCACCTAAAATAGTGAAAACATGGCACACATTTGCTGCACAGGGACTCTGGACACTGTCTCCCATAACCTAAGGTAGTCTCTGTTTTTGTGCTGCTTTGAACTTTTGCTGTAATTGATACCTGATGTGGCTGCTTCACTCTCCTTAAAGTGTCTGAAAAAAAACCCCCTATAGTTCTTCTGAAAAAAGACCCCTATAGTTTTATGCTTCAGATATTTTGCATCTCAACACTACCTAATGTTAACCACATATAGCTGAAATTAAACCTTTTTTTTTTTTTTGTAGGTGTGAAGATGATCTGATGGTCCTTCTTCCTACTTTCTGTAAGTCTGATGAAGATAGCAGTGAGTACACAGTGGTTAATGAGAGGAAAATAATTCAGATGTTAGAGATTAAGTCTTCTTTAGGGCTGCTAATGGGAGAATGGAACATTTGAGCCTGAAGGATGATGAATGGGGTGATAGTTCAGTTCCTCCAGACACTGAGCATCTCTAAGAATCAGCATATTTTCCCCTTTCACTGAAACCAGCTGTCCATAAGGACTAGGCAGTTTTTGTGAGTCAGGATACAGCATGATGAGAATTCCCACTGCTGCTGCTACAGCATCCAAAGCTACTGTCACCAAGTGCAGGCTTACAGAGAGACAAAAGACAGCACCTGCTCAACTTCTGCTCTTTCTGGTTTGCCCCTATATAAGTAGTCCATAGATCCTACAAAAGGGCAGAGTGAAAGTCCTGCAATCTACCTGTGCTGACACAGTTGTGAGGGTGTGTTGGGGAGTTGAATTTGGTTTTTTTGGTTTTTTTTTGTTTGTGGAATTTTTCCCCATTGGGTTGCCAAGGGAACTAATTGCTGGGTGCTTATGGGTGCTTGTCC
>VZUI01057317.1:0-19014 GCA_013401135.1 Cettia cetti | reverse complement strand
GCGGCCGGGAGGAGCTCGGGGTACGGGAGAGCCGGTGGGGTGCGCGGGGTGACCCCGCTGGGGAAGGCCGGGGAGCAGAGGCGGCACGGGCGGGCTCTACGTTCCCTTTCCCTCGGTCAGACGGAGCTCTGAAGCCGCCAGCTTTCACCGAGGGAGCGGGACGGGGAAAGTTAATTGAGAACTTCTCCCGCTGATCTGTGCAGAGGGGTGCGATGGAGCCCGTTCCGGCTGGGTTTGCGGCCCACGGTGTTCCCGGTGGGCTGCGCACAGCCGTGGCCGGCACCCGGGCACTGCTGGAGAGAAGGCGGTGCGGAGTCCTCGCCCTCCCGGCGGAGCCCGCAGCCGCCTGGGGGGGCTGGCGGGGGTGGGCGCGCCCCAAAGCAAAACAGCTCTGCTCTCAACAGTAGAGACGGCAAAACGGAGATCGGCATTAAAGGGACACTGACGTAGCCAGCCACGCATATAAGTCCCTTTTCTTTTGTCGTTAGCGGCACTTTCGGTATCTGTTAAGCTGCTGGAGTCTCCAGCCCTTGATCCTGTTGCTCGCACCTAACACTCTTTAAGCAACGTGGATTGAGGTCCTGGTTCTCTAGGGTCTCAGTGTTTAAACCCTCTACGGAAACATCGAAGGATCAGTAATGTGGGATTTAACTCAATGTTGTATTTTTTCTATACGTGCAAGTTGGAAGGTGAGAATAATTCTGCCAGAGTGACTTCTAGGCAGTCACAAACTCTCCCCACTGAGTGAAACAAGTGTGTTTGGAGCCTGAAAACACACTTGTTTTATATAAAGCTGTGTCTCTGGCAGTGTCTCTATTCTCTAAACAAGGAATTATAGGAGGAAATGAAAATGAGAATTTTCCCTTAGAGTTTTGAAGTACATTTGGTTTTCTTCTGTTAACTGAATAAATTTATCTGTATTCCAATCTGGTCTAAATCATCTCTCCATCTGAAAAGCTAAAAACTCAGAGCAAGCAACTTCAGACTACCACTGTAGGTTGCAACTTTGCTGCAGTCAGGAATGTTAAAATTACTTATCACCTTATAATTATCAGCGGCGCTCCAAACCCCGGGTGCACTTTTAAATTTTAATTTTTCAAATTTTAAAATGTTAATTTTTCAATTCCTTTCAAATATTAACCAAATCTGAAAATAAATATTTCCAAACTGAACCATTGAACTTTTCCGAGGAAAAGAATAGATGCTTGTACAAACAGTGGAAGCCTCAGAAGAGTCAGCCTCTCTCACTCTTTCCATCAGAATGAATTTGTATTTCACTTCTAATTTAAGAAAAAACACAGAGGATGAAGCAGGAGTATGAAAAAAATCTATTGTAAAATATGTAATAATAACTATATAATAATATTGTAAAATTAATTGCAAAGGGCATGAGAAGAAAAGGGTGGCAAAGATGACAAAGGAGCCATCTGCTGCCTTAGAGCTCTTTGTCCCTTGTCTTGTGTTCTTCCCTGCCACCTATTCAAGCATTTCTGTATCACTTATCACAAAAATCTAAATATGTTTAGGTTCTGCTGGCAGCACTGCATGATTTCTGTCATTTACTTCTTCCCACTTCATGTTCCATAGACATAGGAAATTAGATTGCTTGGCTTTTAAATAACCTTGTCAAAGGTGTTTGAAGTCATATATTAGCAGATCTGAATCTGGAATGAAAGAATTTATGGCCAATGCACTCTTTTAAGTTGTATATCTGTTTATCTGATCCTCACTTACAAGTGCCTCTAATTAAGCTATAAACTCCTAGTTTCTACTTAACCATATGGGTAGCCTGGGAAGTTTGCTACAGTAATGTAATTTACCCATTCTACAGCCATGTCTGCAATGCAAATCCAGCATGGCTGGTTAAAAAGCATTATAACCTGTTCTGTTTTTCACAACATGGACAGAAATAAAGCATGTCCAAGTTACCAACAGTAATCCTGAAACAGTGCAGTTTTCTCTTTGGACCCGCAGGACTTTGTGTCCAAGAGAAAACACACCCACTGCAAACAACAGGAAAGATAAAAAATTACAACCTGCAAATGCAATTAGTGAGGAAGGGGCAATAATATTTCCATTTTTTTTTTTTTCCCCCACTTTCTGAGGGAACTACTTGGCTGTTTTGTGTTTTTGTTGCATTCTCTCCTCAGGTATTGTTCACAGGTTTTAAATGCATGCAATTTTTCCTTCACTTGAAGTGTGGATAATTTGAGGATGGAGTCTTGTCTGCCACTGGAGTAGGTTGCAAGAGGGTATAAGGAAAGCTTACACATAAAAAAGGCCCAGAATTACAATAGCTGTTTGTTTATCTTAAACTTCTGTCAAATATTTAAAAAATAACTATGCAAGAAAAAAAGATAATCTGCTGATGAGCAAGTTTAAAAGGGGCTTGAGTCCCACCTTTGGTACTGTAACATAGTAAAAACCCCAAATTCCATGAGACTGTTGCCCATTTGATGGAAAATGTTTTCCAAAATATGTTCTATATTTAGAATTTTTCTGTAGAATGTATTGCTGACAGTTATCATTAATTTCATCTGAGGAATGCAGTTTTTGGCCCACTTTGAGGGAGGTTAAAATTTAAAAATTTGAAGTATGAGATGTTTTTCTGTGATTCTGAAGTAGGAGGAAAGTCTCTGTACAGCTTCATACAGGTACTCTGGAGGGAAATGCCTTGAGCAATCCATCAGACCTTCTTTTCCAATCCTACCTCTTCCAGTGAATACTTTAAATATTTCTTATTATCTTTAAAGTAAGCATCCCATGTTTACATATGGAAACGTACATACAGAGTTGCAGCTGTAACTGCAGGTAAGCAAACAAGAGTAGCTCCTTGCTGTAACAAACATGTAATCCAGCACGGATGTAGCTTTGAGGCTGGCCTGGAAGAGGTGGCTGGACCAGGTGGCCCTCAGAGGTGCCTTCCAACCCTGATCCTGTGATCTAGAGCTGTTGGATTCAGCCAATACAGGTCTGACTGTGTTGTCTGATTACTAAAGCCATTCAAGTATGGGGAATAGAAAATGCATTCCCGGAGACTGGGAGTTTTGAGTGAAACATACCAGTCTTTACACTGACTTTTGGCCACCCCACAGATATATGTGATGGGTTTACTGTGTATTAAAACAAAATTTTTATTAAACTGGGGACAAGATTTGAATTTTGTGCAAGGTCCAGTTGTACTGTTTTGTTTTGGTTTATCTCTTTTTCTGAGGTGTGAAGCTTAGATCAGCTTCATTTGGTTCTTTGGGAGAGAAACAGTGCTTTAATTTCTGCTGTTTGCTTTCTATAACGCTGTACATTGGATTTTTGCTTTCTCTTTTTGTTCCTTAGTCTTCATGAAGGGACATCATAATGGATACAATGGCCATTCCTTTCCTATATGTGCCTCTAAGCAGCAGTAGGATTGCCTCAGTTTCTCTGTTTGCATGCAGAGAATAAAACTGTCTTACATCACATGGGTCACATAAGGCTTAGTTAATATTTATGCAGAGTTTTTTGGACAAAAAGTTGTATGGAAGCACATCAATTATTAATATTAATGAGAGTAGTTTGTTAAAAATCTGTGTTAGGTGTTTGGTGTTTTTGGGACACTTTCACTGTAATCAAGTAGCATGGACTGGCCAAAGCAATTAGGCATAAGCTGATAAATGCTGATTCTTATTAACCAAACTCTTTTATTTGGCTTGTACCCAGCAATATGTTATCAGTTGTATATAATTGGGTTAAAAAAAATCCCAGTCTTAATAATGAGTTTTCGAACTGACATTAAGAGGGTTGTTTTCTCCTTTACCTTGGCAGATGTACCACTTTTGTCTTCTGTTATCTGCACAAACCTAAAAATCTTTGTCTGAGTGCTGTATGGTTTTGCAGGGTAGTTGGAAACCTGGTGAGTCAAAGCAGGGATAGACTGAGGAGTACTATGAGTCCCATCTTAGTGTCCAGGTTTGATTTCTTTTCCCATGTAAACCTGGGTGAAACATGCAAGGAGGGAGGGAATTGCATGCTGCCACAGGGTCAGGACAACGCTGGAGTGCATGCTTGCATTTTGGAGAGGGAATGACTTCTCAGGCTTTCCAGTTCAAGTATTGTTCCAGTTTACCGTATCTCCTTTTATGATTTATTTTTGCAATAGTTCTTCATTTTTGTATAAGATCCCTCCTGCTGATTTTTGTCTGTTTTGTTTGTTTTGGCCTTATCCTATGGCTCCATAACTTTTTCAGCTGTACAGTCCTGCCTAATCTCTGTTTAAAAGTCAGCTGAATCCTTGCATGGCCAGCTAAAAAAAAGTTTCTTATGGATTTCTTTCACAGGCACCTTCCCTGGATGTTTAACTCCTTATGTCCTTCCTGGGCTGAACTGTTGTCCTTATACAAAGGCTTTGTCCTCTGCCTTTGATCACAGACTATTCCATTGGTTTTTCTAGCCTAGTTGTTTTCTGTGGACTAGGAAAAAATGGGCGAATTGACTGAGATGAAAAAAGCAACATTTATTTTACAATACATATAAGTAGTGCCAGTCCTGTTTCCAATATCTGCTGCAGTGCCTTGCACCCTTCTGCCTGAGCTGGAGTCAGTCCTGTGAGCTGCAGTGACGTTTGGAGCAGCTCTTGGAAAACATCCCAACATTTCTGTAACTATTCCAGACACGGATGATTGTACTCTGCCTTCTGAGTGGTCTCAGATGAATCTGGTTGCATTCAAGAAGCAATGGCAGAATTCCCTGCATTTCTCTAGTTCCAGAAGAATACTCAGAAACTCAGTGTTTCTTTGAATATCTATTTCCCAGTCCCACCAGTCTCCTTCCTTTTCTCAGTGGAAAAATCCATTGAGCCTGCAATGGATTTTTCAGTGTTTTCCTCAAGAGCATGTGGCCATTTCATTTCATGGAGGTGTTTCTGTTTGAACAGGACACACCAACAAGCTTCTGTTGTCCCCACTTTGAGAGATAAAATATCTTTGAGAGTGCATGTCTGATCCCCCATGAAGTAAGACACTTGATAATTAACTCTTTCGTAAGACTGATCCAGTTTTTAAGTGCTACACAGAAAAAACCCAAAACTGTTTCAAAGAAGGTAATAAATATTATTTTAGATAAATAATGGTAATTATTTTAAGTATCTTTTGTTTTTAGTAAATTCAACTTGTTAAAAATGGCACTTTGGGAAGCCAGGGTGTTAGAAGTTAGGGATAATATGCCACACTATTTGTCCTTTTCTTTCTCTATAATGGCAAAAGTGTAAATCATAACCCTAACTTGATGAACTTTTGTTTCACTTTTGTTACAGTTTTAACATTATTTAAACATATTTCATTATTTAACTATGCAGAGATCTTAATCTTTTACTTAAATGTTAATTGCAAATAAAATCACTAAACAAATTGATTGAATATCATTGATTTTTCATCAAATAATTGTGGCAAATCTTATAATCAATTATTCATCATTCTTAGAGAAGAATAGATGACATGAAGAATAAGCTGTAATTAAGATAAAACACTACTGGATTCTGTACTGATAATTTATTTTGAAATTACAATTCTTGCAATTAAATCAAATTGAAATTAAAATGTGAGTTGCCTGATTGAGGCACTGAGTAATGATTGTACAAAAGTGTAATCTGAAAGAGCCTATTCATGTATGGGGACACAGATGACATTTGATGCCTGAAATGTTTTCTGTTTTTCCCCTGCATTACTTCTGTCTAAGGCAAGCATAATGTTATTACTATAGATTTTAATTTCCTCCATTATTATGTGACCAATGCGACAGTTACAAAACATAAAGCACATTCTTAAAAACAAATTAAGCATTTAATTCCTGTGCTAAATTTATCTTTAGCCTAATTTGTGTTTTTCATTCTAAGTGCCAAAAATGAACATGGATTGCATTGCTGTAAGGATTTAGTTTTTCAAGTCTCATGGATTTTTAAATTTACTTATTGATGTCTTCAGTCATGTAACATACCTATTGTTTCTTCAAGAAACAATAAAAACTTCAGCATTAGTCTTAACCATAACCACTGTTAATGAAATAACTTGTCAGTCAGCTGGACTCAGGTAAAGTGAAGTCTGACCTTGACAGCAGTTCCCAGCAGATGTCAAAACTTTCTTCAAGTATTCAGGTTTTTTTGACCGTCTTGGTAAAAATTAGATGAATGAAATTGTCTTCCATCCAAAGAAGTAAACTGGAAGGTCACTAATGTACCAGATTATATTTATTTTTCAAATTAAAAGAGAAATACTTCAGAAGGATTGATAAAGTTAGGGGATATTTTAACACCAGAGGTGAACCGTTCTCTGGAAGTAATCATTATTCAGGCTATGTAACTGAATGCAGCTATTAGTTGCAAATAATAACCTCACGTGGCATTGTTTTGATGCTGATAGGATGAGTGCAGTAATACACAGAGCACAAATATTTAGGTAGATTTGAAATTCATATATTGGGAATACACTTTCTGTTATGATTAGGACTATGATTTAGATATGAGATGTCTCACAGTTTTTAAGGTCTTTTTGCCTCAATGATGTGCATTATTACAACTAGTTCAGAGACATAAATGCAGAGTTTGCAGGTAACATACATGCATATGGGCAAATGTATTCCATTGCCTAAATGGCCATCAGTTTGGAAAATGAAAAGGATAAACAGAATTCAATCAAATTTAAATAGCATTTTAGCTAGACCTGTGCAGTGAGGCAGAAATGCTAATGTCATCAGAACTATTTCTTTTCTCTCTCCTCTCTTTTAGACAAAATGCATTTTGTTGTGTTTTAAAGTATCAACAAATCATTTATTTTCAAAATTCGTTGAAAGTTACTTTGAAAAATAAGTGTGAAAAAAACAGACCTCAAACAAAATAAAAAAATCCTCAGATTTATTTTATTGAAACCATGCAACATGGGTTTTAAATGCATATCTTGTTTTCTGAATTTGATATTCTTTATTCAAATTATTTTTATTCCCATGTATCAGGCAATATTGCATTATTTTTATTAACTTACTGGCTGAAGACACTATGCTGCTAGGTGTGTATATTGACAAATTTAGGATTCTGCTTCCTTTAGTAATATGAAATTATTTTGAAATGGGTTTTTGGAAAACATTTAAGTTCTAAAACTTGGCAACATGGGAGTTCACAGAAACATAAAAGCCACGAGTAAATTACTCAAAGGATGAACTTTGGAGATGGGTAAGAGCCAGAAATCCAACAGAAGGGAAAGAGAATAATGAGTGGGCAGCATTTCTGAAAATCAGAAATGTTTACAGAATTTGAACACTCGGGTTTTTTTCCCCACAGTTTTTGATAATTAAGCACTGATCTGTGTTTCAGTTTTCTTCTCTTCCATGGAGTGTCACAACACAATTTGCTATCACTGTGACAGTGCCTTGAACATTAAGTCTCTCTCTAGATCCAGTCAGAGGGGAGTTTGCCAAATTTTTGTACTTTTTCATTCTCCATCCTGTAAGGTTCTTTGTATATTAGTTCCCTTTCTGAGATGTCAACAATTAAATAAGCAGAGGTGCTCATTATAAAAAGGCATCCTTGTTCATTTAGAGACATAATTTTCTCAGGACTGTCTATCTATCTGTCAAGGCTGATGTGAAAATATGTCAAGCCACCCAATCTATCAGTTAAATATGCCTTATATTTCTTTGCTTGCCTTTTACATGGCTAAATATGATAAATATAATGGAAACTCCAGAAAGTGAGAACGAAGGAGTCAGCAAAGCAGGATTTGGCAAACTCGCACTGAATTACTTGGCCAGTTTTATGGTAATTGGGAAGAAAATTTCTCAGGACTGACTACTCTTCAGATTATAGAATCATTGCATGGTTTGGGTTGGAAGGAACCTCAAAGGTATCCACTTCCACTGCCCCTGCCATGGGCACTGAGGTTGCTCAATGCCCCATCTAACTTGGTCTTGAACGCTTACAGGGATGGGCAACCTGTGCCTCACCACCCGCACTGTAAAGAAGTTATTGCATATACTAACCTAAGTTTCCCCTCTTTCAGTTTGAACCCAAAAGATTGTTTGGAGATTCTCTGTAATACAGCATGATTTTTTTTCCCTGTACATTGTTTATTTGCATCAAAGGAAAGCATTTGAGCCAGTGTGCTTAAAATTTGATACAAAAAAATACAAAATAAACACGTTTTGTAAAATCTTTCAGTACATTTCCTTCATACTTAGAAAACATTAGATTTTTTTGCACCTATTAGCTTGGATCCCTTTCATTCTTCTTGTTGTACTAATCTGAGAAATTTGCTCACTGACTAAGACACCTTACAAAGTCCCTATTCTTTGATTCAATGGCAAAACTTGAAATGTAATCAGTGGGAAATCTGTCAGGATTAGTTAGTACTTGTAAAAGCTATATCAAACCATGGCAAAATCTCACTGACCCCTAGCTCATGATTTATCAAATGTAGCTAATATACGCACAAAATGAAAACAGATTTTCAGAGGGGTGCTACACTGTGTCCACAAAAGGTTTATCAGCCACAAAGGTTTTTATCAATCTGACTCCTATAAGCAAAATTTATGACCTCTTTAGAGTCTGATTTGTTATTCACAGAAATGTATTGCAAGATAAACATCCCCCGTTTTTTGTTTCGTTTTGTTTCACAAACAGTGAAATACAAGGTGCAGGATACTGTGAGGGTAAATGTGTATAAAATGTATCTGAAGTAGTGGGTATGTTTGGTGAACTAGTTGGACCTGGAAATCCTGGAAGATTTCTTTTTCCTTGATTCACAAAAATGTCAAGGGAACAAACTCCACCCTCAGATACTCACCTATGACTTCTGCTGAGGTCAGTGAAAAGTGGCTGTTTTACTCTGAAAGCAGAATTTTGCCTGTAAAACAGAATCTAGTAGATTATACCACTCTCTTCACTACTAGAAATTTGCTGACATTGCTTTCTTTACCTGCCTCCCCTCCCAATTCAAGTGAAAAAAGTTGTCTTTGTGCCTTTGAGAGGCTGAGTTACTATCAGTGTGCAAAATAATACTTCTTCAGTGCAGCAGGCTTCCAGAAGGTGTAGTGGAGGGTGAGAGAGTGTGCTAATAAATACATTCAAGAAGGGAAATATCAAACAGTGAAGCTAGATCTTGACAAAACCGTCAAAATTAGTCCCATTGTGGATATTGTTGGAGGTGTTGGACTTCACTCGATTCATTCAACTGATTCCTTGTTATATATCAATATGGCAGAGAGCTCTGCTCTCCATGACTCTCACCTGAAACTCTGAGATGCATGCAAGATCATGTCATGTCCTGCATGCAAGATCCAAGTCACAGAGGGATCCTTGAAGAGAAGTTCCAAAGATGAAAATACGTAAATAACTTAAGTACAATTCCTTTGACAGATACAGTAATAATGAAAGATGTAAAACTGCTAATCCAATCCCTAGGACCATATGATTGAAGAAAATATATAAAGAATAATCTCCAACATAAAAAGTAACCATAGCCTACTGAGTTTCTCAACAACATCCTATCTCGTCCTATGGCTACTCAATTCAGCACAGCAAACTTTTTAACCATTACTCATATTTCATAGAAAACCTTCTTCACTGTTTTCTCTCCCTACCGTTTTCCACACAGCTGTCTCTAGATTGCTAGGCTTCCTAATTCTGCTGAATATTACAATCTGATTTCATATGTTCCATATTCTTTGCTCTAAATCTTACGGGAACCTCCCCTGCCTAATGCTGTTCATAACTTCCCAGATACTAAAGTATAAGGATTTGGGATGCAACAACAATCTTCCCCAGATATTTCCTCTTCAGTCTTACTTGGTAGGCTGAACCTATTTTTAAAGATGCTGTTGTGTGGAAGTATTCATGGTGCTTCATCATATTGACTAGGAAGACTTTTAAACAGCTAACCATTCTTCTTTCTTACCTATGCAGTGTTGTATTTTCAGAAAGCTAATAGAGCACCTATTAGCTTTCTGAAATAATAGATGTAGAGGAGGAGGGTGCATTGAAAAATGTGAAAAGTCTAACCCCATGTTTACTTCAAACCCAAAGCCAACATTCAATTCAAACCTGAATTCCCATGATATACATGATCTTCCATGTGAACCCTGTGGTTTGTCTTAACTCGTAACAGCCATGTAATTCTGTACCATTTCCATTCAAGGAATTTAATGCATGCTCTATGCCTACATGCAGGGTGAAAAACCACTGTTTTGCCTTAGGATTTCCTCATTTTCTCACTAGTACTGTGGTAACTCCAATAGCTGGTTATAGCTGAATAGTATAATTACAATTTATACTAAGAAGTGCAAAAATTTACCTCAGAAACTGAGGTCAAACCTGAAGCTTGCCTCTCATGTGAGTGATTGATTAGCTAATTTTCCTACTAGAGTGTTGAACTATGAGTGTAACTGATAGCTACATGTTTAAGTACAGCTTGGTCACTAAAAGTAATAAGAAATGTGATAAACTCATTATTTCATGAAATGAAGTCCCAGGAAATTTCTAGTTGAAGAAATAAAAGAAGTCACTAGAAAGCAGCTTTAGACATGACATCTCATCTCTCCTGCAAGTGTGGTTGAATATAACCAGCCTGACTGGGACTCTCAAGGGACAGGAGGAAAGAAATAGCATCGTCCCATTTTAGGACTGGGTATTAAGAGCATGTGCAGCAAACACTGAGGCGGGTGAGTGACAGGCTGCAGTCCTTGCATGCTTTGCAGTCCTCACTTTGCTGCCTCTGCCATGTCCCCAGCAGCCACAGGGAAGACAGCAGGGCTGCTGGGGACAGCCAACAGAACTCCTTCCCACTTGTGCATGAGCAGGCAACATTTTCTGTAGGGGTGTGGAGGAAGGAGAACCCTAAATTAACCCCACAGAAGAGAAGAAAAAGAGGATGTCAGGGAAAGGCCCAGCCGTTCAAAAGGACTGTGGGCCTCACTGTCCACTCCCTCCTCATCTATTATTTCAGAAGAAGGCATCTTTCTCTTTGGGCCAAAAAAGATGGGAAGGGACAAAACCCTCCCTAGACTGACCCCATGAGATGTGGAGCCTCCAGTGCTGCAAAAGGAGCAGAGGTGATGCTAGGTCAAGAGACATATGTGAGTCTGGGGGCTGAACTGCTCTGTAACTGGAGTGTGTGTGCCTGCTTTCGCTCTCTGGGTTGAGCTGCTTGGAAAGTTAAGATGTAGATGTGGGAATGAATGTCCCTAAATTTTTGTGGAAGTGAGGGTTATGTAATGATCAAACACAACTGTGGTGAGCTGACTAGAGGTGTGGCTCCCAAGTGGGAGTCTTGTAAAGAACTTCCCAAATTACTTCTCAATATTCTCAATATTTTGGATCTGGCAGTGCTGTAAACACTACATGGATATCTGGCAAGGAAAGATATGATCTAAAAATAAGATGATCTGAATTAGAAGATTTCTAATGAGAAATGAAAGGGTCAGGAAAAAGCATCCACATATTTGGGAGATCATCACACATTGGCCTAGGGTAGGAGTCGTGACTTTTAAGTGCTTGAGCTTGACAGGAGTTGGCAAATACTGATTCGAAGCTCCAGGGGATAATGTGACAGGCAAATGCTCCTTTGAGATCACTAATATATGTCCTGGGGAAAGAAGCACATGCTGTAGTGTTTGGAGAGCAAGTGAGAACATCCACTAATTGTGCTTTCCTTCAGGTTTCTGTAGTAATAGGGGTGGTTTTTTTGCCCAGCTGGTTTCTATACACAGGCCAAGCATTTAAAAATCTCTATGCAATCACAATGCAGATGTAGTTCTGGGAGATATCACTGAACACACTTTTTCCCCCCTGGTGTTTGAGTTAGACTGGAAACATTATTTTCTTGAACTGCAAAACCCCCCACATTTAAACCCTTGTATATGAGATATATCATACACCGTCTTCAAAATCACAAAATTTGGGAGAGGAAGCTTAGTTGGAAGACATTCAGCTGAGAACCGTCTGCAATAATTTTTATTCTCTTTTTTTCCTCAGTTTCTCTCTCTCTTCCAACACACAGCTTTGATAAGAAAGGATAGGAGATATAATTACCCATTTTCTCTCCTCTCCTAAATTTATACTTATAAGAGCAGTACATTTTGGAAAGCCTGAAGTGTGGGAAAATAATAAAACATTACATCTGTTTAGCCAGAAAAAGACAATATTAAAAATCTCTGAATGCTCAGATGTATTCTCAGCCTGATCTAAAACAGAACAGAGGGGGAAAAAATAAGAGTTTCATAAATTCTAGGTACAACTTTGACAGGAAATGTAGTACAGGAGCCAGATCATGTGCTTTGCATCACGGAGTCAGCAGTTTCTGGCTGTGCTATGGACATATCTGTTCCTAGAGAGAAAGAGGCGTGCCTGGGATACTCTTCATAGAATCACAGAAGGGTTTGGGTTGGAAAGCACCTTAAAGATCCTCTATTTCCAACCCCCCTGCCATGGCAGAAACACCATCCACTAGGCCAGGTTGCTAAAACCCCCATCCAACTTGGCCTTGAATACTATTCTGGGGAGCTGATCCCCTGCCAGCCATTCTGATCTCTTGTGGCTTAAATAAACCTGGAAGAACATTTTCACAATTAAAAGCTGTGCTGTTAAAAATCCAGGAGTCCTCACCTCCTGGTTTCTGGGCAGCTCGAGCTGTTACTAGCTGCTGGAAGGCTAAGCCTGCTGGTGTGTGGTCTGTGAATGCAGCCAAGGGTCTGGCCTGGCGTGTCTGACTGCTCTGAGCTACGCCGGTGCTCGCGGAGCAGACCAAATCTGCTAGCAGAGCTGCAGTAAAGCTGGGTCACACTGCTCTGTGCCAGAGATTCCAACAGCAGGAGGTTAGAGCAACAAGGAGAAACAGCTTCCTCTGAGTGTGCGTCCCCACCCGTAATACGACCACGAGTCAGTGTAGGTCCCTGAGCAGAGCTGCCCTGAGCTCTGGCTCCTGAAACTCGGACACAGCCGCCTTTGTCGGTGCGTCGTGGTGCTGCAGTTACAAGAGCATCCTCTGTTAAAAGGAGTAATTTCCTCTCTGTTTTGGCTCCTGGGGCTCTTAAGAGTTAATGTTCTGGAATAAGATCAGTTCAAAAAAGAACTTGATTGATGAGGGGCTTCCACCTTTATGACCCAAAACCAAACCAGGATTTGGTCTTTGGTCAAATGCTACATTTGTTACGGGAGAGATTTTGTTCTCAGGTTTGACCTAACTCTACTCTCCTCAGCTAACACAGCAGTTCTAAAACACAGCAGTGCATCAGCAAGTTCTCAATTCCAAGCAACTTGAAAATAAGAGCTGGTATTGCAGCATAATACTAACATGAAATGTCCATTTTTAAAATACAGGGTCCCAGCCTTTTGTGTTCACTGTCAGAGGAAGATATATCATAGTAATAGATGAAAAGTATAAACCCTAACAGATTCATATTAGCTAGAAAATAGGCATACCCCAGCCCCCCAAACCAAAATCCCACAAAAAGCAAGAAACAAGGCAGCACAGAATGTCCATTGAGTTCAATGGAAAATCCTCACAATAAATCAATTTCCAGATTTCTTCCTTACTGCTGTTAAGAATAAGTGGTCTAAAAGACCAAACTCCCCAAAATCCAGTTGAGAAAAAGCCTATTAAACTAGGGTGGGGAGAACTGAAATTGATCTCCTCAATTAATCCTCTGTTTGGACTCCTTTTAAAGCTTTACCACGTTATTTTTTTTTTAAGGGGCATTTAGTACTTGGACAAATGTTCTCACATATCAACAAAACGTTAAGTCACTTCTTTACTTTTTCCATAGCCTTTATGAGAAAAGATATTTGAACTTGATCTCTGATAAACTAATATAAATCAGGAGCAACTTGGTTGAGACCGGTGAAGTAAGATTACCATAGGAGCAGGGCTGTACTCATAATAGTCATACAAGAGATCGCTGTCTTAAATTCCTGTAAAAGTATGCAAGCCAACAGCATGAATCAAGTATAATTAAGAGCAGAATTTAGCCCAAAAGGTTGCATGTAAGATGACACACATTGCTGTGGCAGCAGATTGTTGTCACAGACACAGAAGTTTTTACTTTCTTCCTGCACCACTGAGAAGATCCTTGAGTTGTGAAACAGAAAAACTATTACTCGGGAGTAAACATTGAAACCAGTGATGGAACAGTTTTGTGAATACATAGTATTACTGAGCAAGTAAATTTTGGTTTATACTACTGCTTTTTGAACCTTTTCTTCAATACTAAACTCTTTCTTCAAGAAAAATAACGTGAAGGACAAAGCTGCAGCAAAGAAAATACATTAACTTTTGCAATGGTTTAATGCGTTTTCTTGCTACTTAAATGTAATGTTTATCTAATAAACGGTATTTCAGTGTTAAACAGTAACTCTCTATCCCATATTGAATGTCAGAGTGTCCTTCAGGAGTTGCTATGATGCCTTTGAAAGCAGTTTTTCTCTAATGAAAAGACATACTATGTCACTGGAACAGGGTCCCAAGGAAGGCTGCCCACCACTTTCTGCCTCTGGGTAATCTGGCCTCAAACACAACCCTGTGTCAATCTTTCTTGCTTGCTCACTTTCTCCCTGGTCTGGAGTAAACTGAGTATCTTAGAAAGAAGGTTTATCAAGACAATGTCACAGTCCAAAGTCAAGCCATTAGTTACTGAATGAATAGATTTTAAAAAAATAAATGCTTTTCTATTGCTTTTCCTGTGGGGATGAAAATAGAAATGATTTTTTCAGACTTTCAGGTCTTGACTACTGAAGGATGGTGCAATATTCATTTCTTTACTTCATTAGGGCTACTTGCTTGCTTAAAACTCTGTGTGCTTAAGCATGTTTTTGAATTTATGCTTTACATGGCACCAACCACTGCACCTTACAGAGAACAAGCCTGAAATAAAACAAAATTACTATTTTGCAACTGGGAAATTTAAAAACAAGCTTCTCTCTTAATTCTTACACAGAGGAAATTAAATTCATACTTTCCAGTACACTTAATCCTGAGCCATTTGACATATTTGAACATTAGCCATTTGCACTCGTGTATAAAATGAGTGTGGCTTTCTGAAATGCACTATTCCTGTGGACTGTTGATCCAAATTGACTGTCAAAAGCTATCTGAAGAATTTCAGCAGCTGACCTGCTTTATCATGGCCACCAGCTGCTAAAAGCTGTAGATGGTGATGAGAGCTTAGGTGAGAGAGAAAAATACAGAGAGAAGTTAAAAAACAGGAGGGCAGAGAAGCTCTGTGAGCTCGAGTCTTCAGCACTTATTTCTTACTCATTAAAGAGAAGCTGTAGTTCAGTGGTACTTAATGAGCTGGGCCCTTAGGGTTGAGTCATTCAGAGAGAACAGGGAAATGATAAGCTGCAATATTTATTTCAAGCAGATAAATAAATGGTTATACAGTTCATGCCTTGTGTTAAACTGTTCATCATCCAGAAAAAATAAGGATGAAGCTGGTTAAACTGTGGTGATTCATTCTGGGATTTGTCTCATAGGATCTTAGTACAGATAGCCATTTTTAAGGTGGCCAACAAACTCCCCACATAACTTCTGAAGAAAAAGAAATAGGATAAGATTTACCTGGCCCTCCTTAGCTGAGTTGCCTGTTTGTTTCTGTTAACAGTGAAGGGAACATGGATAACTAACTCAGATACAGTCAGGTATGTTTCCTTAGGTGAGCCCTGCTCTGTTCCCTTTGATTTGACATGGTTAGGCAAGAGGAGAATAAAGGAGTTAACTTCTCTAGATTCCTCAGCAGATTTAGATTTGAGGTATCCAAGTCCCTGTAGTTTGCAAAACTTGTATAAAAGGTCACCTTCCCTGCTCATAACAGGATTTTTATTACTAGAAAAAATAATAAGTTAGGGCAACAAAAGAATTTTAAGAAAGCAGCTATTCCTTTCTTGCACTGCTTCACTGTTTTCCCAAGCTGCATTTTTTTTTTTTTTTTTGCCTTGAACAGGGCAAAAAAGAACGTGAGAATGAATTAAGGGAATGAACATGCACTTTGCTGAGCACACTAGAGATGTGGCTGAATGTTAACATCTATTTTCTATCACCACTGTTTCTCTTACTCCTTCATGCTCTTGCCAAGCAAGGGGAATGCCATTGGCTTATTATCACAGTACTGAAATAAGTCTCCTAATTTGTGTGATTGCAGCACTGCTCTTTTGCATCATAAAATTTCTATAGAAACGTGGCCAAAATGGATAAACATTTTCTGGCAGCAGTGATGGTGTTCTTGTATCTATTGTATGAAATCAAATAGTCCTGGAGATAAAGGTGGCCTGAACTTCCTTTTTATTTTTATGTGGCACAGAGGAGGCAACAGAGCATGGGAATGGGACAGAGGAATTCTTAAAATCTGAATTCCAGTTGGATGCTGGGTCTGTGGCCTTGGGCTAGTCTGGAATTTCAGTACTTCAGTGACTGACACCCTATAAATACACAAATAATAGATAGGAACAACTTGGGTCTGGATTTCATCCTGGCCTCAGAAGGCATGAACCCAGGAGCTGCAGACAGTAGTCTCCTGACAATCTGTCTTATGGCCTGTGTGTACTGAGTGGTGCAGTCACTTTCCATCTTATTTCTAAAATACTTACAATGCAAGGCTTCAATGTAGTGCATCATCCCTCTGTGCATGCTCTCAAATGTATAAAATGGGATGAACAGGAATATTTTTCTTTTACCTGTGCTTATTTACAAGACTGTCAAGATTGAAATCAATAACAGAATAATGATAAGTCACTCTCTTTTTGAAAGCTGGCTGAACTCAGATGTGTCAGTGTGTCAGTGACCCACAAAGCACCACATGACGGACTGTGAGGCTCTTTCATTGGTGAACAGATACACAAGAGATTACACTGAAGTCAGCAGAGGTACACACAACTTTTGGCTATTGTGAGTAAGGAGACCAGAGTCTGGCCCTGCATTACTGTTGATGTTAATGTTAGCAATGAAACATGGCTAATCAGAACCAAGGAACTGTTTGTTATGTTTAAAAGAAAGAAAGAAAGAAGGAGCTATTTAATTGCAGCTAAAATTTTGAAAGCAATGAAACAAGTGATACAGAAAAAAAGGGATAACTTTACTTACCTAACCAACAGCTGCAAGTAGTATAGTTATACAGGACACTTAATAATATAAAAACTCTGACATTCCATCGGAATTAATTGATGTAAAGCGTCAGTGTGGATTTTTTCCCTCTCTCTCTTGCTGATGTTTGTGATTCAGATGAGTGAAAGGAGCCTGATTGCAAATTAAGAAAAGTTCAATGGGTTCAATTTTCTGAGAGACTTATGCTTCCAGAAATTCTTTGCAGCCAGTCCCTCTTATCCCAGCTCTGACAAATTTCCCAACAAAACTCAGCATTAACATACTCAAGGTTAGGTCTTGTCTTTCTTACCTGTCTTTGTTTTTGTGGTCACTTAAGGTTGCCTGTGGCCCCAAATGAATGAATTACTTCTAAATAAGAAGTTTGTTTCTTTGAAACTGTAGTGAGAGTGGGACTATATAGTGAATTGCAATACACTACACATAGCATAAAATCACCCAGCACATACTAAAGAACTGTCTGTAAACTGCAAAGCTCAGCCTGAGACTTAAAGCTTACCTAGTCTGGGTAGTGTCAGAGCTGAGAGGACTGATTTGATGTTGTGTTGCTGTTGAGTGTTGTGCAGGAGGCTCAGGCTGGGGAAAAGTTCAGGAACAGCTAATCTCAGCTCCTCCTTCCTTGAGCAAATCACCTGGCACACAAGGGAGGCCCATGGGATGACATCTCTGGATATTCTTGTGCAGGTTTCCAGGGCAGCACAGGACAGTGGCATGCAGCTGCCCCAGCACAGATTCTTTCTAGACTCCTCTCAAACATATGTCTGTGTCTATTTTGTGTATGTATTAAAGAGCAATTTGCAAAGATCAGCAAAATGGCTGATCTTTGCAAATACATGCCCATAGTGATCATTGCTAACACAAATTTACCCCTAATCTTGGAGTTGTGTTAGAAGGTTACTGTGACTTTACCTCACATAGCAACAAAAAACAATTATATTGTGGATTTATATTGTGGATAAGTTTGCTCTTAAGGACCTCTTCTAGTCAAGCAAGTCTCTGGAGTTTATAGATATGTCCTGGTTTGAAAGACAGGTGTCGGCTAAGGAAGGCAGGAGCCTCCCTTGGAATGGAAAATGTAAACCCCCTCCCTCCAAATTATTAGAATTTTGAAATTAGGGGGTTCTCAGGCAAAGATATGAGAACAGGAGTAACAGTCCTTTACTAGTATGTATAAATGAAAAAAAAACCAAACCAAACTACAACTTAATCGGAAAATTAAAACAGAATGCAGCAGTACAAAAACACTGACAGAATCAGAATACAACCTGACACCCTGTTGGTCAGGGTGTTGGTAGCAGTCCAATTAAATCGTGACTGCAGTACTCCTGGAGTGACAGATGTGGTTATCTTGAAACAGTGATCCTGTAGAAGAGTGTAGTTTTCCTCTGAAGGTCCAGTAGTGATGTAGAAGGGTCTGGTCTTCCTCTGGGAATCCAGTGGAAAAAGTCTGTTTGTGGCGTTCAAAATCTCAGATTATATCCAGGTAGGAATACTTGGCTCCTCCCACTGGGTGGAGCATCTCACAATGGGGTGATGTAATTTTATCAGTCATGGAGTGAGACTCAATGGCCCATTAACAGAAGATATCTACCTGGAGAGAGGATGGGTTGTGGAAGAGATTAGGGAACACTGCGTCCCATGGCTTTAACAGCCAGCCGATTTACAGAAGATACCCCCTGGAGTTATGAGGGATGAGTCATAGAAAAGATAAAGAACATTGCCCCACTGTCTTGGTTTAGAGACAGGTATCTGCCAGGGGAAACTGGAGTTTTCCCTGGAATGGAGAATGTAACCCCCCTTCCCTCCAAATTACTATAATTTTGCAATTAAGAGCTTTCAGGCAAAGATTTGGGAATAGCAGTTCTTTACTAGGAATATTAAAATAAACAAGTGTAGTAGTACAGAAAAA
>VZUI01057314.1:0-19035 GCA_013401135.1 Cettia cetti | reverse complement strand
CGGGCAGCGCCGGGGCCCGGCCGGGCCGGGGCGGGCAGGGGCCGGGCAAGGTCACGGCGCAGCGCGGCCGGGCGCGCTCGGCCCGCGGGAACCGGGGCGGGACTCGGGGTGGCCCCGGGGGTCTCCCCGCGTTTGCTCCCGGCGCTGCTCCGGGCCCTCGCTGGGGGTTGTGAGCGGGGCAGCATCGCCCCGCCCGGGGCAGGGGCACGCCTGGCTGCCAGCGAGCTGTTTGTAAATGCAATGGGAAGTGTTCCCACGGAGGGTGGGCGGCCGCACGCGTGGGGACGCGGAAAGGTTGTTCTCGGCGTTGTAGCCCCGGAAAGACTCCAAAGGGCAAGGGTCGAGGGAGCCCGTAGGGTTGGGGCTGGAGGCCTCTGGAGGGCCTTGAATTACTCTGTGGTTTTAGCACAGCTTGGTAAATTTCTTTTTAATGCCAAGAATAAGGTTACAGGCTTCCCTTTGTGGAGAACACGAGCAGGCTGAGACTAGTATTTCAGCTTGAAACATTTAATATGTGTTGTTCTGAACATCACAATAAAAAATAAAGGGCTTTAAGTGCTTTTCTCCCTCCTCTTTTTTTTTTTTTTTTTTTTAATTCTAGTGTGCTTTTTTCTGTTGCATCCTCTTGAAGAGATTTGTAGTGCTAGAACAAGGGTAGTGGCTTCGAAGTGAAAGAGAGTAAGTTTAGATTGGATATTAGGAAGAAGTTCTTTACAGTGCGGAAACTGGAACAGAAAGTGGAACAGAGAAGCTGTGACTGCTCCATCCCTGGACATGTTTAAGGCCAGGTTGATGGGGCTTGGAGCAACCTGGTCTAGTGGGAGGTGACCTTGCCTATGGCAAAGGGTTGGAATGAGATGGTCTTTAAGGTCCCTTCCAACCCAAACCTTTCTGCGAAATGAGTGTGCGTATGCCCAGGGACAAGACCAGTTACTAGAAATCTCAACAGAGGAATTTGTGCATTAGTGTGGTTCTTGTAGCCGAAAATGAATGAACAAACTTAAACCTACCTCATTTGGCTGCACACAAAGAGTTTTTGTCTCGGTGGGATGGTGACTTGTGGGTCAGGTGAAGTGATCTCACAACCACAGGCTGGTCTGAGTAGTTCCTGTGGCACACCTACTGTCCAGGTGGGTATCCATTCCTGCCTCTTCTCCACAAACAGGATCAGAAAACTATTTATGCTGTTAATTTCTGCCACTTCAGCTTTTTGAATTGGCTCCCCTGCGCCCAATAAGAATTGGTTCTGATGGAGGGGAACAGATGGGAATGTAGCACCTTCCAATTTAGTTTAATTTATACTCCCAGCAAAGCTACTCTTGGGTGCAGTTTTATGTGTAAAACCCAACATTGTTCCCTTGACAAATAGCAGAAAGAGATTCAGAGAATAGTTATTAAAACTATTTTGAGGGGTAGAAAGGAGGAAGAAATTTTAAGTGGCTGAAGAAGTGTCTTTTTCAGCTGTTCATGAAGCCTTTTACAGAAATTCCTCCAAGATTAAGTAGTCCTTCATTAGAAATCTTTGATTTGATGCTCTTAAAGACTGCTCAAACCTTAAATTTGGGCTTTGTACATGCATTTTGACTAATAATTAACATCTGCTTCTCTTAGTGATTTGAAATCATGAGTGTCCAGTGTGTTTTGTTGCAAAAGAGATGCAAACCTTGTTTTTGTTGGTGCACTGCTTTGGGAAGCATGCAGGGTGTGTATCCCTAAGGTTGAGATCAGGAAGTTGTGGAAATGGAGTATGAAATCTGTCAATGAATGGTGAGTGGTGCTCAAAGGTCACCTCAGAGCACTGCTGCTGTATGGACAGAATCAGGAGAGACCTGTGCTTGTCCATATACCCTTGAAGAGTTTTTGTAGGCATCTGAACTGACTGGAGAGTCAGGATTAGAGATTCAATGTCCTGGATGTGTTAGAAGGCTTTGGAGAGCTCTTAGATTAAAAGATTACAGTAATTATGTGAGTAACCCTGGCAAAGGATTGCTGCAGAAATAACAATCCAAACTGTAGAATTCCTTAATTGTTTTTGTATCAACAGTGTGGAGGGAGGAAAGCTCACAAACCTCTACCTGCTCACATTCTTGGTGGAGGATACCTGGGGAAAAGCAGCTTGGCTTACAAGAAACAGGGGGTTTGTACTGAGGAGAGACTTTGATTAGGAAAGAGAGATTTGTTGAAAGAACTGGAATTTTTCTAAATGTCATTTCCCACTAGTCCTTGATTAGTTTTAATGTGATGGGTGTAGTGTAGGCGCTGCATTGGCTCTTCACAGCCTGATTAATTTACTTAATTCCTCAACTCCTATTTCATGGTCACAGATCTGGGTTTCCATAATTAACAGGAATTTGGCAAGGGAAGGGTGAGAGAAGAGAACCTGGGGATTGATAAAGAGGAATCCTTGGACTGCATTATCCTCTTAAACAAATGAGTAAGGTATTTTGAACAATCCCTTAATAGCATGAAGACTTCTTTGTCATCAAGGAGCATTTTCTGCTAGTGTAACTGATCTCTTCAGGGGTGAGTTCTGGGGATGGGTTTATGCTCCTCTGCCCTGTCAGGAGCTCCTCAGAACTGTTCCTGTTGTGTCTTCCTCAGGCCTTGCATTTGTTAGCAGAGGAAGGAGAAAGGAGACGGTCATAAAAATGTAAATTAAACATGTAGAAAATATTGAAAGGAATTCTGAGGAGCAAGCTGAAGGCCCATAACTGATGGGAGATAAAGAGGGGGAGGGGGTGGGATGTGTGTGTGGAAAAAAGGGCAGTTTAAGTAGCACTCCTCACACCTCAGTCTTTCCCTGCATTGGCCTTCATTTTCCTTACTTACATTGGGACTCCTATGATTTCTAAGGCTTTCTTCTTTCCTTACATAGGTTATAGAACAGAAAAGGAGTATCTTCCATCATCTCCAAGATCTGTGGCTATTCCAAGGAGCAGTAGAGGAACAATTTCATTCTTCTGGCAATGTAGCTGTCAGCTCAGGTCATTGTGGAGAGAAATCTGCTGTTTCACCCTACTGGGCTTGTTTCATGGGCAGCCTCAGAAGTGACCTCTGCTTCCAATTTTCATTATTTTTTTTGGTTTGGGGTAAATATGGGTTAGAAGGAGACACTTTGATTGGATTTGTGTGCATAGGAAATCTTACAAGAAGCCCTGAAAATAGTAAGTTTCGTGCTTTGTATAGTTTGGACAAAGAAGAGATTCAGCCTTTATATCTGTGCTGTCGCCTGGTTTGCACAGCCCAAATAGGGAAGGGCTTGGACTAGATGACCTCTAAAGGTCCCCTCCAACCCAAACCATTCTATGAGTCCATGAAATGTAGCTTGAGTTGCATGGTTTTAAATGAGATTTGTGCCTCAGAGGTGTTGCTGCTCAAGGAGGGCCTGAAAGCTCAGTGTAAATGGTATTTAAATTCCCTGTGTGCTTTAACATACCTTGTAAACGGATCAGTTTTCTTTTTAACATGTAAATTCCTGTTTGGACTCTGTGATAAATTATAGGGTATTTTTCTAGAGAGGCTTGTTAATTGTAATACACAAATGAGCCTTAAGTCCTGTTTGAGCCTAGGGATTGTGAGTTTTTTTCCTAAGAGGCAAATGAGGTGGATTTCCCAGTTATTTGTACTGTACTGAGTTCTGCTCTTGGCTGGGACCTCGTTGCCTGGAAATGCCAGAGTAACCAGCAGCAGTGTGTGGTGTTGGAGGAACTCTGTCCCTTAGTTTCTAATAAGGTTTCTTGACTGTAAAACAGCTGGTGATCCATATACAGGCTTATGCCCCGTTGCTAAATTTAGATATTGCTTTTCAAATCTCCCCTGAGACAGCAGGGGTTGGGTACTTGAACAGTTTTCATAACTGCTTTTGTTTTCCTGTACAATGGACCAAAGTAGGCTCTTGCCATAGTACATCTCACTTTTTAGCTATGTAGAAGTTAAAAGTACTGAAAAGCCAAAACAAATGCATCTTGTTATTTGTATAACTTTATTTTTAAACCACAAACTGGGTGGGGCAGAAATGAACAGTGTGCCTGGGAAAGATTGTCCAGTCTCTTTTTTTATTTTTAATACACTTTCCTAAAGGTCTATTACAGGCCTTTGTTGGACATGGTAATGTCCAATCTTAGAACTCTGACTTGACAAAATATAACATTCCCCTGTGCTTTTAGGAAGAGTTGGATTTGATAAGACTTGTCCTTATGCTCTAGGACTTCATCTGGAGCCTTCACCTTTGTAACTTGTCCTGTAATTTAGATGTGAGCATTAAAATAGCATCACCAATGGGTTTAGCTTTGCTGGTTCACAGCTGAAGAGCATTTTGTTTTTAATTTTTTGTTTACCTCCAGTCTTTGTGAAGCAGCATCCATTTACACCTAACCACCCAGATTTCTTAGGTAGTGAAATCGTCTGGATGGGTTTGGAAGTTGTCAAGCAGGTCCTGGGTGGAAGTTGAGACTTGGCTTCTATTTCTGACTCATACCTGCTGTGAACTTGGGCATGCCATTTCCACTTTCCACCTGTTTCCTTCTCATCTTGTATCTGTCTTGACTATTGAAATTGCCAGCTGCTTGCACCCAGGACCTGCTGTTTGTGCCACGTGGAGCAGAATCTCCTCCTGACCCATGGCCCTGCTGCTCCCACTCTGCTGATAACTGGGGCACACGTTGCTGCTGCAGGCAGGGCCAGGTGCAGAAGTACAGAACTGTATCAAGCCACGTTAAAAACCTCCCAAACTCAGATTCATCCAGCCCAGGAACCTCAAGGGGATTTTTGGGATTTTCTTTCCATAAATCGCTTCAAAAATATTTTGCTCTCCAGACATTTGCCCATGCTAAGCTGTGTGTCTCTGGAGACAGCAAATGGCCCAAATCTACAGCCAGGATTTTTAAACCAGCTGTATTTTCTCTGAAGGAAGGCCATACAATGATGTAAGAAGCACATACAGTTTTCAAAGGTAAATCCATACAAAGCTTGAATTTTAAGCTGCCATTTAGATATCAGTGCCTATTTTTTTTTTTTTTGGTAGTTTAGGAAATGCTCAAAAGCTTTTTATCCTTAAAAATATATTTATACAGTCTTCTGAAAATGGAGGATTGACAAACTTAAGCTTTCAAAAACATTTTTGTGCCATGTTATAAATGTCTGAAAATAGATCTGGAATGAACTGTTGAACTGGGAGTGTAGAGTTTCTGTAAGGTATATGAAGAGAAATGTAACTATTTGTCAGTTTGTCAACAACAAAGAGGCTGTGGAGTCTCCCTCACTGGAGATACTCAGGGACCATCTGGACACAATCCTGTACAATGTGGTGTGGGGTGGCCCTGCTTGAGCAGGGAGGTTGGACTAGCTGACCCACTGTAATCCCTTCCAACCTGACCCATTCTGTGATTTTTATTTTTATTTTTATTTTTTTCCAAGTCCTGAAATTTGTCAGTGACAGATACGTGGCTAGCAAGCATCCCTCTCTTACTTTGCAGGTGGATTTGTCAGTGGCTGGGCACAGACTCTGTAAAACTTAGATCTGAATTAGTTTATGTTGCCCGTTTGTTCTTTCCCCTTGCAGGCCCATTTTCAAACAGTCATTCCCGTTCTCCTGGAAGCCTGGAGTGTTCTCCCAAGGCCTCGCTGGTGGTAAGGACTGTAACAGCTCCTTCCCAAGGGGGATGGATCATCTGCTGTCCTCAGGGTTGGGTTTCACCCAGGCACATCTGATGACTTAGTGGCTGGGCTCAGGTGGATTGATTCCCTACTCTCCTGACCACAATTCCAGCTGTTCCTATTTTTGTTTTGCCTCTCCTTTGCTGGAGGCAGGCTGCTCTTCACCAGATGTGCCTTTGAGTTGATTGAGGTGCAGGGCCTTGCCGCCCTGCCTAGGAAGGGCAAGTCCTCAGCTGAGGACAAAGATCATCCTGTGCTGCCTTCTGTAACAGTGGCTTCTCTCTCCCCTCTCACAGCCAGCCTGGTATCCTTGTTCATTAAATCTCAACCTTAGATGTATTTTCATAAAATGATAGAATCACGGAATGGTTTGGGTTGGAAGGTGACCTTAAAGATCATCTTGTTCCCCCCCCCTGCCATGGGTAGGGGACACCTTCACTAGACCAGGTTGCTCAAGCCCTGTCCAGCCTGGCCTGGAACACCAGGGATGGGGCGGCCACAACTCTGGACAACCTGGGCTGGGGCCTCACCACCCTCAGAGTACAGGCTTTTTTTCCTAATACCCAATTTAAATGTGCTCACTTTTCACTTTGAAGCCATTCTCCCTTGTCCTGTCTTTACATGCCCTTGTCAATAGTCTTGCCCCATCTTTCCTGTAAGTTCCCTTCAGGTACTGAAGGGAATTGAGTTACTCCAAGGGCTTCTCTTTTCCAGTCTGAACAATCCCAATTCTCTCAGCCTTTCCTCACGGGAGAGGTGCTCCATCCTTCTCATCAACTTCCTGCCCTCCTCTGGGCTCACTTCAGCAGCTCCAGGCCCTTCCTGTGCTGGGCCCCAGAGTTGGAGGCAGCTCTGCAGGTGGGATCTCACCTGAGTGGGGCAGAGGGGCAGAATCCCTCCCTCGACCTGCCCACCCTGCTTTGGCTGCAGCCCAGGATACAATTGGCTTTTTTATGGCTTTTCCTAAGGATTGCACATGGATTTTGTCTGTTACTGCTTTGTATATCCTGGCATAACGAGTTCTGCAACAGTACTGTGGCTAAAACAGTACTGCAGGGCCACTAAGCTGAAGTGCACTTTTGCCACTTTCCTTACAAGTTTACTGCATCCTGGTCTGTACCTTCCTGTTTGGGATTTTACTTTGTGTCCATGTGAAGTTGAGGATTTGCTGCAGCTCCTTGGAGAACAGCAGAAGCTGGCTGGAGTTAAACCCTGGGTTTGTTAGTGCTTTCTAAGAACAGAGGAAGGACTTAAGGTTTAGCAATAGCACTGAGGTGTGTAGGCTGCTTCTGGCATGGTTTGGTTTTTCTGTTCACTCCTTTGAATACAACTGAAGCATAAAAGCAGTGTAGCACTAAATTTTAGATGAAAAGAGAGAACTGTGTAGCTCTGTGATGGAAATGTGTGTGTACGTGGATCTTAAAAAGTTTCTGCATATTTACTAACCCATAGAAATTCTCTTATTATAATAATTTAATAATGCATCTTAACAAATTCTGTGCATTATCATAAGAATACATTTTACTTCTCCTTAAAAGCTTTTACTCCCTTCTTAAAAATAATAATAAAAAAATATTCCCTTGTTCAGACGTGCCTGAGTATGTATATGGAACAGTCTAGGGACCATGGTTCAGGATCTGTTACTTTGATTTCATTTTCACTATTTACTTCCTTGAGTCTTAGCTGCTAAAGTTTTAAAAGAGCTGAAGGGGTAAATTGTAACATATTGGTCTATATATTAGAAATCCTGTATTAGGATTGTGTCTTCCCCCGTTTGCTCTATGTATAAATTATAAATTAAGGTTTTTATGTCAAACGCTTGCATGGAGTAATTTGGTTCTGATCCCCTCAAAACTCTGGTGTTTGAAAAAGCATAAGGTAATAAACTTAGGTGTGCATCCTATTTATACCAGAATCTCTCTCCTTTCTCATTTCAAGCTTTCTTCTGTGGTAACATTTTGTGCATTTGCTGCCATCATTCCTTTCCCGTCAGCACAGATGCAGTCATTCCCCTTGGCTTTTTGTTGCCAGCACACACTGTGCTATTTTTCTACAATTGTGTTGTGTTGTTTTCTTCTTTCTTTATTTCTGAGAAATAAATTAAAAATGACTCTAGTGGAGTATTGAGGGCTGTGTTTCCTCATGAGCCCAAATGTGTGTCCAGCACCGATGCCATAGCTAGGAATCTGTTGGAAAAAGATTTCTTGCTGTCTGTCTTACTTGGCATCAGGTTTTTCCTGGGCTGAGGGACCCTCAAGCTCCTCAGTGTCTCTTGTTGTCTGCTTTGGACTGTGCTCTGTTCTCAGGAGGTGCCACATAGTACCAGTGCTGTAACAGCCTCTGGATATGGGGATTTTAGTTCTGCTTTGTCACTTTGCAGAATATCTGAGAAGATAAAAAGGTGTTCGTTTGCAAATGAAAACAGTGCTGAAGAAGTTGTTTCTGTCAGGAGGAATCCTCATATCAAGTACTAAATATGAGAAACCTCTCCGAATTTCTAGTAAATTGAATAATCAGCATGATAGGGTGAGCTACAGGTTTTTAATGTCTTAGAGTGGCAAGCACTGAATGAGGCTTCAGAGCTGCTTTTGAAAACATGAGCTGCTCATGATTTTTTGATACAAGCATTGATTGATATGTATTTACCTGGTAGGACATTTTTTTGACTCAGATTCTACCAGAGGAGTGGATTAATGGTTTGTGCTCTCTTTTGTCTCCAGTTCAACAGAATGGAGTCCGACACTGCTCCTACACAGCATCCAGGAAAAACCTGTATGTTAACAAAAACACAAAGGTTATCTGTCAGGGGTTTACAGGCAAACAGGTATGTTTATAAATAATTTCTTCTATCAGCCTTTCAGTCAGAAAGATAATTGCTCAGAAAACATAATTATATATGAAATGAATTGTGCACTGCCTTTGTGTTGATAGGAAGCTGGACTTCCTTCACCATCAACAAGGTCCCTCCAGCACTGTAGTTTACATTCCTGGGCCCAAATACTTGTGCACAAGCTTGAAAGTTGGCTTGAGTCATCTCTATTATAGTGCTTTTCATTTTTGTTTTTCATACCGTACACAGCTGAAAGGGTTTCTTTGTAAAAGGCTATTTGCAAAAAAACTGCAAAAACCCACCCATTTTCAAAGTGCTTCTTTCACAAATGCATTTCAATATCAATGCCTATGAATTAAATTTCTGTTTTTACTTCAGGATATTTAATAATTTTCTCAGATTCACTCTTTTACACATTTGCAAGCAGAGAGAGCTGCTTTTGTAAAAAAAGCTAGTCATGGATGAGCATGCTAATTTCTTCTATTTCACTGTAGTGTTTGTCATCTGCCAGACTTGATGTGGGAAAGAAACTGTGTCGGCTGTGTCTGCAGATGTGTTAGCAGCACACAACAGAATACCCTTTAGCATGAAGTTACTGTGCTCTGATTGGAAAAACAAGAGCATATTGGCATATTCAAAATTAATTTAAAACATGTGGGTGCACTCTCCAAAATATCTGATTATATATGTGTGTGTGTGTAGTGAAAACTTCACTTCTTATTGCAAATTTCAGTGACATAAATTGCCTTCAGAATTGTAGATAACATCAAACTTTTTGGTTAACTTTATTTGCTGTTATGTGCCTTCTAACTTTCCTTATTTTCTCTCTCACAGGGCACCTTTCACAGCCAGCAGGCATTGGACTATGGCACCAATCTAGTTGGAGGAATTTCTCCAGGGAAAGGGGGAAAAACTCATCTAGGTCTGCCTGTGTTTAATTCTGTGAAGGAGGTAATTTGCAGCAGTGACTGGAGGGCACAGAGTTAAAAGCTGAAGGGCTCCTTATTTCTTTGCTCACACTGGAGAGACAAGTATTTGAGCCATGGGTGTCACTGGGCTAAGAGTGAAATAGAAACCTTGTAAAAGAGGGAGCATTCAGGGTGGTCAGGCACAAGTTTGGCTTCCACTGTGAAGTTCACAGAGACTGGGTACACTTGCTTTATGAATGCAGCTAGTTTCTGATTGATTCTGCTGTGCATGATGAATATCTAGCAAACAGTTATGTAAGAGTACTTATGATGGTGATCATGGGGCAGATCCTTTCCAGACAGTTTACAGTTCCCTGGTTGTGTCCCATCTTCAGGGAATTTAACACTTGCTTAGATTATAGTAGATTAATACATATCTTCATTCATGCCTGAGACTGGATGTATTTTAAATGACATGTTGTCAAACATTCTCTTCAGCCCCACTAAACACGCCATGCATTTTTGTTGCGTCCGTTGCAGGCCAAAGAACAAACGGGTGCTTCAGCCACTGTCATCTACGTCCCTCCCCCATTTGCTGCTGCTGCCATCAACGAGGCCATCGATGCAGAGATGCCCCTGGTGGTGTGCATCACTGAGGGCATCCCCCAGCAGGACATGGTGCGGGTCAAGCACAGGCTGCTGCGGCAGAACAAGACCCGCCTGGTGGGCCCCAACTGCCCTGGAGTCATCAACGTAAGTGACCTCTGGCTTTGGTCCAAGGCTGAACTGTTCCTAGTGGTGGTTTGAATGTTCCATCTGACTTCTCCCACTCTTTCCTTAGCCTGGAGAATGTAAAATTGGTATCATGCCTGGTCACATTCACAAGAAAGGAAGAATTGGTGAGTTTTTGAATATTTATGCGTCATCTAAAACATGAGTTTGGTGCCCTTGCGCTCTTCCTCGTGAGGCAAGGCACATCCTGCCCTGGAGAGGTTGATAACACTTGTTGGGGCAGCTTGTCTGTCCTCAGTTTGTGTGTGAATTTTAGGATTTTCAATCCTGAAGGCCCAAATTGGGAATTCTTCCATAGTAGACACAGGGTGCTGATGGTAGAGGCAAAGCAATTGGGAATTCCTGTAGGTAATATATCTTGGTATCCTCAAAGGAAGAGCCTTGAGGAAACTTCCATTTTTCTTGGGATTTGAGAGCACTAAGCTCTCCTAACCCTTCCTTCCAACAGCTTGGCTGCTTAGGACTGGGTTCCTACTCTTCTAGTGATCTCAGTACTACAGCAAAGAGAAGACAAGTTTAGAACATAATTTAGGTAACTATGAAACCATCACAAGTGGAAGTGACAAATATACCAAATTTTCAGGCAGTGTGGTAAAGGGCAGGAAGGCAGTGACTTGTTCATAATTAATTTTGGTCTCACCCCCTGTGTGTAATGAGTTATACATCCTGCTACATGCAAAATCTTGTCCTGACTTCTGTCAGCTCCTTGTTGTAGAAATAACAACTTGATCTTTTTTTTCAAATAATGCAGTTCAGGAGCTGTAGAGAAAATTCTTCTGAAATACACATTGGTACTTAGAGCTTCAGCAATATTGTTGTAAATAGCACATGCTGCTGTTGCCTGTCAGCAAGGTAACCAGTTTCACCTGAGCACAGTAGCACCCTATACAACATTACCATTTTTTTTGATGGAAAGTGTATTTATTGTGGGAAGGCCTGTTCAATGCTGTTGAACTACAGGGACTCAGAGCAGTTTTTCTAGCATTAGGAGCTATCTCTGCTGTGTAACCTCTTCTGACTTGAGAGTAGACTGCACCTAAGGAATGCTGGAAGATGTCTTAACACTCACGTGTTCGAAGATGTGTTCCACCTCCAGCTTTCACAAGTACCCATAAACCTGAAATTGAAAAATCAAAAGGCTGCAGTTATGCCCTTTATAAAAATCACTGAGACATTGCTCTGTGACTGTAAAAGGTAACATCAACCCATGTTACCCTAAACTCCCTTCTGAATCAAAGTTCTGTTCAGATTTTCTAAAATATACAGGAAATGCCTTGCAGTCACAAGTTATTAGAATCTGAATGCAAGGCACATCAAGTGCAAAAGAATATTTAAAATCTTGAATCCAGTAGCTCTGCTATTGCTGGAAATGTTTTCAATGGTGATCCAGGAATCAAGGAATAAAAATGTAGATTTGCCACCCTCCCAGTTTCATCTAACGTGTGACCTTTGGTGATGTGCTCTCTGGCTTTCTGTTACTGTGAGGCATCCAATAATAATCTGAATAAACTGTGATGCAAGGTATAAAAATAACCACAGTCTCTGAACTTTCATCTGTAGCTTCTCTGAGGCAATCTGATCTTAGTGGTAAACAGGGAGGCCTTTTCAAACATAGGAAAGAAAAAACCTCGTGCTAGAACACATCTGAGCGGGTCAACAGTATAAAATGTTGATAAAATTAAGGTTCTTAGTCTAGTGGTGTATTTTCTCCTCTGTTCATGCAATGTATTTGTTATATTCCTATTTATATGGCTTGAAGTAGGTGGGAGATGTGTCTGCTTTTCCTGAAAAACTTCCACTTCGTAGTGTTAATAGAAATCTTGACTTGAAAAAATGAATAAAAAGCCATGCAAATATTTTGCTCCTGCTCTAAGCTCTGTGCTACCTTCCATCCTGATTTTAAAACTGGGGTTGTAGTCTCTTGTGATGTTGTAATGTAAATGCCAGATGTGTTCTGTAGAGCAGCAACAAATACCTTAATAGTGATAATTTGCATTTGTGCAGCATTTTTCTGTTCTGGAAGATCTCTTGTGTTCCTGCCCATACTGGGGATGTGATTAATACAGAATTCTTTGGTTAACTGTTGAGCTTCAACTCTGTTTCAAGTCCAATCCATCAGGTACTCACATATAAGATAAGAAGTATGTTCTTTTATTTGCTTTTCAGTTTTCTTTCTTGGTAAGGCTTTAGTGTGACAAAAGTATTATTGACTTTCTGGGCAGCTTTAGTCCGTTGACAGTTAAGTGTGGAACCGAAGAAATAGTACAGAAAGAATCTTGCAGAGTGTTTTGGCAAGGACAGCTGGAAAACCTGGAATCTCATGTTGTTTATTGAGGTGATTGTCATTACTGTAAGAACAGCTGCCTGTAGTTATATACTGTGTTAGTGGTAAGTTTATTTTCTTTTCTTTCCTCAAGGTATTGTGTCAAGATCTGGAACCCTGACATACGAAGCTGTTCATCAGACAACACAAGTTGGGTTGGGGCAGTCGTTTTGCATTGGTAGGTTCCCTCAGAATCAGCTTGTTGGACCTAGACTAATCTGCTTTTTCTTCACAAGCTTAGATCCAAAATTATTCCTTTTTGCTAGTGTAGCATTTGCTGAATGGCAGTTGTGTTGGGAAGTGGGATCTCTGTGTGCTGTGAAGAGTACAGCCCTTCACTGTTACTGTTTCCACATCAGGTTAATAAAAGCCTTAAAACAAGCTTTGAACAGAGAACTGCCAGCAAATATGACATCAACTTGGAAACAGAATGTCCCAAGAAGTTTAGTGTTATAAAGGATTAGGGCATTCTTAGGCATTTAGTTGGGTGTGTTAAGTAAATTCAGTTTTCTTACACCAAAACTGTGGAGCTGGGATCTTGGTCCTGCTATGTCCATAACATTTTGTTTATGGTTTGAAAGGTAAACATTCAGATATTATATTTTAATTTCTGTAAATTGTGGGGGAGGTATTTGGAGCAGGAATTTGACACACTCGGACTTGGGTAGAGCCTTCAGAGGTGCCTGTCTTACGAGTCTTTGGGAATACTCTTGCTGAAATTTACTTTTAATCTTTTTAATTTTAAATACAATATCTTTATCTTGGGTTACTCTTTTTTTGTGGCTTTAATATTTTTTTTTTAGGTATTGGAGGTGATCCCTTCAATGGAACTAATTTTATTGACTGCCTTGATGTCTTCCTGAAGGATCCTCATACTGAGGGGATCATATTGATTGGGGAGATTGGGGGAAATGCTGAAGAAGATGCAGCAGCATTTTTGAAAGAAAATAATTCCGTAAGTCTTAAGACACCTTGCCTCCAGACGTTTTCATAGTTAGCCAGCTTCTTTTGCCACATCAAAGAAAACTCAGTTCAGTCCCTCATCTCTATTTACAAAAACCAAAAACAGTCTTTTTTTTTTTTAAAGAAAAGGAGTTGAGATTGAGTGTTGTCCAGATTAAATCTAATGGTTGGACTTGGTGATTTTAGAGGTCTTATCAACCGTATTCTGTGGTTCTGTGAACTGGAGAGCAGAACTGTCAACTTTAGAATTTTATTCCTGTAATAATATTTGTAGTGATTTTGGGGTTTTTTTTATAGTATGCTTGGGTCTGTAGAAAGAGTTAAAGTTTCTGTTTGTTTCTGGTTTATCATGATTATCAGGAGAGAAAGCATTCCGCACTTCTTACTGCTGTGTGGGCTGTTTGGTAACTTTGCCTAGCGAGTTGATATTTAAATAAAAAAAAATACAAAATGAACAATTTACCCCCTGGAACTGCTTTTCCTCTCACCCTCCTCCATGTAACACATTTCTCTCCTCCAGGGCCCCAATGCCAAGCCAGTGGTGTCCTTCATAGCCGGCCTGACGGCTCCTCCGGGCCGGCGCATGGGCCACGCTGGAGCCATCATTGCTGGGGGAAAGGGGGGAGCCAAGGAGAAGATTGCAGCCCTCCAGAGTGCAGGGGTTGTGGTCAGCATGTCCCCTGCCCAGCTGGGCAGCACCATCTACAAGGTTGGTTCCTCAGGCATTGGCTCATCCAGAGCAAGAAGCCACTCCTGAGCAAATAGGAGCAGGGAGTTCGTCTCTCACCCAGATACTCTGTTGCTCTGAACTTGCTTAAACATAAGAACTCCGTAGGCTGGAAAAGCTGAAATTACTACATAAAAGATATGTGCACACAGTTTTATTCAATATTGTTTTATAGAAAAGTAAATGTAGCAAAATGGAAAAGAGATTACATTCCGCTTTCAAGCGTAGCTACTTGTTGAAATTGTTTTCTGGATGCAAAGAGCTTGAATTAATGTAAAACACGAGAACGTTATTTCTAAGTAGGGTATTAGAGGAAGGAGAGCTTTGGCATATAATTCAGAGTTATAGTTGAATATATGCAGCTGAAAAACTGAGGTGTGGAATGGGATTATTTGCATTTTACTTAATTGATATCCAGAAAAGGGATTGCTTCCCAGCCAGAGGAGATGCATAATTCAGCTGTTAGGTGTTTTTTTGATTCCTGTGGTGACTGTATAGTACAGCATCTCCACAGGCTGCTGGAGGATTCTTCCCTTCTTCTGTAGTGTTTTTTCTTTACTGAAATGAAAATCTTGATTTTGTTGCTTCCCTGGCTTGAGTCCATTTCTGTAAGGATTCTGCTGCAGTTCTGATGCAGAATTGGTGTTTTTCAAGCCTGTTATGCTGTGTCTGGGAGTTAATGGTTCCTTGACAGCATTGCAGTCTGGCAGTGACTACAGTCTGGCTTTCCAGAGCTGGCTTGTTAATGTGAGTTGGGAGAATACTCAGTTTCCTTTCCCTCAACTTGTACACTTAATGCTTTTTATATTTTAATTTTTAATACCAATTTTTAATTCTTAACATTAAATTTCCTAAGATACATACAAAGTAATCTGAAATAGAAGAATAACAGCAGCATTTTCTGTTTTCACTGCTGGTAACATCTGTGTGCTCTTTGCAGGAGTTTGAGAAAAGGAAATTGCTGTAAAGAGAAGACACTTTGGAATACTTTCTCCAAAACACCAGTGCAGCACCTGGCCTCTGCTTTCCTTTTGTCTGCTAATCTTCAGTTGCCCCAATGACTTGACATTGGTCAATGAATTTGACTTGGAAGCCATAAACCTCCTGGCTAAACCTGTTTTGGTGTCTCCTTGTTTCAGACATTGTCACCCTGTTGTAAATCACAGCAAATTAATAAATCTACTACTAAATCTGATCCATCTTTTGAATTCCTGAAGCAGAGCCGTTTCTTCGGTCATCATAAGCAAAATCTTTTCTAACTTAAGCACTGCCCCTTTTTAAGGTAAAGTTGCTTGTAGAGCTGCTTTTAAGGATCAAGGCACTGACTTTATGCACATGCCACACTTTGCTTTATTTTTGAGGAGTCCAGTCCTGCTCATTTGTTGCTGGCCAGTACCTGTGAACAATAGGCCAAAGTTTCCGTCCGTTAAACCAAAGCTGCTGGATCTGAAGGGATTGGTGGTGATCCACGTAGCTGGATATGCCTGAGGTCCAGACTTTCTCTTCAAGGCTGATTAGCCATGCACAGTGCAGTCCTCTACTGACAAGGAATTCTGTTTGTTGTGTATAGAGATGGATTTGTTATTGAAAAAAATTAATATAATTTCACTTGCAAAATATATATTCAAATTTGTCTGTAACTGTGAAGATGATTTGGTCTTTAGCTGATGTTACCCTAATTTCCACTTTATCTTAACTAGCATTGCACTGCTTGTGTTCTGAAATCCAACTGACAATGAGACATAGTGGAGGAGAATTATTATTCTCCAGAAAAGAACATAAGGTAACCTTGTTAACCACTCCCTGCACTGTAATGGAAACCCCCTTTTTTTTTACTGTGGATATAGCCCAAGTATTGTGCCTATAAATGTTGCAAGTTTCATCAGGATGGACTAAACCCCAGATTGCTTTATATAGAGGACTGAAAGTTCATGTAACCTGGCACTTGTTAAAGCTAACCTTGTATTCCATAAAGGTGCTGTTACGAAAACCCGTGTCGTTATTTATTTTAAACTGTTCTTAATTTTCCTACTCAAATGAATCCGTGTGGAATTTCTCTTGCTGAAGCAAGCAGGTGTGCCAGTATTGACATTTGCAGCTCCTAGAGCTAAGCCCTGATGAAGTGCTTAAGGGACAGGTTCTATCTCTGCACACTAAAGTGTGTTCATGCACTTGATGGATGGTCTGGCATCAGCCAGGTGATCCAGGCCTTGGGACACAGACCAGGTGCTGCATTGTTCACCTGGGCATGTTTTACTGAAACAAACCTGACACCTTGTCACTGGACAGCTGAAAGCAGCATTGAGCAGTAAATCATTTGATAAAGCCTATTACAACAGATAAGGGTTTTGTTTTTTTTTACCAGATCTGCACAGTTTTCTAGTAATGCCTGTTTTAATCTGGAGCAAAAAGACTGACAGGTTCCCTTTGGAGAAATAGCAGTGCTAAATTGTCTCAGTCTGAGCAAGAGTGCAATTCCTCTGTAATGAGTGTCAGGGAATTGCAGCCAATCTTCTTGTGAGCCTGATAATCAGAATAACTCATGGTAATGCTGTGCTGGTGCCCTTGGGGATGGGCAGTGCTCCATAATGAACTGCCTCAATTTCATCCCTGTAACAGATGCTCTTCCAGGACAACTGAGGAGGAGGGAGTTTCCTGCTAGGGATTGCTCCTTGGAACCTCTTTTAGAGGCACCAGCTATTTTAGAATTCAGCTATAAACTCCAATGATTGCTGCATCCTGAGAAAGTGTTTCCTTCTGTCTTGATAGCTGAGGATGGGTTTACCAGTTCACTCCTGGTTCTCAGGTTTGCAGCAGTGTCCAGTGCTGTGCCTCTGCAGCTGCCTGGATCTGCTCCAGCCTGGGCAGCAGTTTGTGCTAACTTGGAACTGATGTCACCTCAAGGATGGGAAGGACTCTGACCTTGTCAGAGAGAAAGGCTTGGTCTGCACAGTTTCTTCTTGCTGCCTAAAAATGTGCATTTGACAAATATCAGCTAATTAATGACAGCATCTCTTTGGAAAACATTCACGTCTGTTTAGTACTTTATGTTCTTGTGGATAAATGTTTTGAGTAATCTGATCTGGAAAATTGTTTATTTATTTTTTTTAAAGGCAAATTAGTGTTCAGCCTTAAAATTGTTCCTACTCTATAACGTAGTAGTTAACCTATATAACTATAACCTGGTATAACCTAAGGAGTTTTTATGTGCAAGAGAAGTGCTGCCATTTTTGGTATTCCCATAACATTTTATGAAATAGTCCTTTTTATATTTCTTGATCTACACTTGACAATGGTGTCAATCCATAAATCACTTTCACTTTTGAGAGGTGAATTCTGGAAGTTCATTTTGGTCAGGGAATTTTATTGGCATGCTGATTTTCTTCAATGAAGAGAGAAGGATGTAGATCCCCTTGGGTTTTTTTCTCTCACTGGACAATATTTGGTTCTAGATGATCTCTAATACTTCCTAGTGATTGGATCCCCTGGTAGCAGCCAGGTGTTTGTGCAGATTGGGCCAGAAAATGCTAGGAAGAGACACATTTTGAGGGGTTTCAAGAAGAACCCCTGACATCTTTGCTGGTGGGTTCCAAGAAATGACCAACTTGTGATGCCTGAAGAACAGTATTTTAATTTTGTTGAAACTGTGGAATGAAGTTTTGTGCTCCAACATGACTATTTGCTCAGTTTGCCATCACCTTTGCCTTCCCTTTCCCACAGCCTGTTGCTGGTCAGGATTAGATAACAACTTTTGCTAGGAAGGACTGTCTGATACCATGGGCAGAAGCCTGCAGGTGATTTTGGAATGTGGCAGTATGTGGTGATTTCAAGTTCACCAATTTCTGTTTCCCAAAATTAATGTAGTGGTTTGAGTGCCTACTAGAATGATTTACTCTATTTCTGCTGTGAGATAGGATTAGGAGAAAAGCAAAGCAGGCTCAAAACTTAGAAGGGTATAAAGACAGGTTTATTAACAAAACTACAAGAGAAAAAGAAATTAGTAAGAATCAGCTGTGCTGCTGGGGATATCTGGCTGCAGCAGCAAGTTCTGGGTGTAGTACACAGTGGGCCATCTGTACAGGGCTGGGAATGCTGAGGCAGCCTCTAGCTTTGAGATGACTAGAAATAGCTGGTGAAGAGGGAATAGTCCAGGTTTGATGTTTTCCACAGAAATTTTAACTCCAAAACAAAAAAGTCTCTTGGACGTCAACTTGCGGCACTCCAGTAGCAATTAAATGAGGTTTGTGCTACTGGCCATATTAAATAACTGTTTTTCCTGAGTTACTGAATAAGGGGTTAAACTGTATTTCTCTAGCAGAAATTGTATCCCAGCACAGGGAGGTGCAGTTGGTATGTAATTAAGGCTACAGGTAAGAGCATATTTGGGAATTGCTGTTTCATTTGCATCCAGCCTTTGCTCTGTGCAGCCCAGGGCTCTGAGGGCTGATCCTTCACTGAGGGCTGATTGAGGTGACTGGTAGGGGTGTTGCACAGTGTAAGGTAAATGCACAATCCTGAAATTATCAGCCTTTTCCTCCTTTCCTGCCTGGGCTGCATGATGAACCATAGAGCCCTGTGACTGAGTGTGTAAAGGAGGTGGTTCTATGATACAGGAATTAAAACCTGTTAGGTACCATTTTTAGGGAGAGGTCGCTTCAGGATGTCCCCTCTCCTTGTATCTCTGAGTTTGGTTTAGTGTTGAATTGACCTGAAATCAATGTCTGTTGAGGTCCAGGGCATTGCTTTGAATACCCTGGACTGACAGAGACCTGTACAGGGGGGTTTGGAACCTGTACAGGGGGGTCTGGGATCTGTACAGGGGGGTTGGAGACCCTGG